>UFQX01001119.1:0-98997 GCA_900497675.1 Arapaima gigas
GATCCAGCACCTGGCCGGCATGAAGGATTCGAAGGTGATCGTCGCGATCAACAAGGATCCGGAGGCACCGATCTTCAGCGTGGCCGACTACGGCCTCGTCGGCGACCTGTTTGTTGCCGTGCCCGAACTGAGCGAGCGTATCAACTGAGGTTCGTCGAAATCGCCATCGGCACTATCTAAGGCGGAACAGAACGATGGAAACGATGCAGCAGGCCCGCCTTGACGCGGCAGCCGCGGCCAATGCGGAGGACGCTTCGGTTTGGCGCTGGTTTTGCGCGCTTCTCGAAGAACGCAGAGTTCGGTGGCGCTATGCGTTCGGTCAATGGGTCGTGAGCGTTGATCGAGTTCGCGTTGCAGCCGAAAGTAATTTTCACGATGCCATACGCGCGGCTAAACAGGCTGCCGAAAATCGCGGCCTTGGCCTGTTGCACGAAGCATCAGGCGACGTGAGGCGGCCGAGGGTGAACGAGGACGTGACGCGGTGCCTCCGGTCCGACGATGAATGTATGCGGTCCCCCGTCGGACATACCCATTGAACCGCGATATGAAGGCGTCCTTGTTCGCCTATTTGTCGAGAGTTTCGGAATAGCGACCGCGGGATCGAGCAGTGCATGGAGAACGTATGAAGCAAAAGTCGTGGATTGTCCACAAGCCTGCGCGAGGCGCCTATGACCCTGGCTGTCTGAAGCTTGAGGAGCGAGAGAGGCCGAGTCAGGCGGACGGAGAGGTTCTCGTGCGCACGCTATTGCTGAGCCTGGACCCTGGTAGTCGCAATTGGCTCAGGCTCGATCCCGCATCTTCCCATTCGGCACTCGGAGTAGGCAGCGTGATGGTTGGCATGGCCGTGGGTGAGGTCGTTCAGTCGGGGGCGGGGCGCTTCTGCCGGGGAGACCTCGTGCAGGGACTATGGGGATGGGAAGAATTCTCGGTTGTCCGTGCCGACGCGCTTGAGAGAATCGAGCTGCCGCCAGGCGTTCCGTTGGAAACACACCTTTCAATCTTTTCGCACATCGGGCGTGCGGCTGCGATTGGTCTTCTCGAAGTGGGCGCGCTCAGTCCGTCGGACACAGTGGTGGTGTCGGGTGCAGCGGGGGCGACGGGATCCCTGGCGGCGCAGATAGCCAAGGCATTTGGCGCCCGCGTGATCGGCATTGCAGGCGGTGAGGCCAAGTGCCGCAGGTTGCTCGACGAGTGGGGACTCGATGGTGCGATTGACTACAAGTCTGAGCCGCTCGATGCAGCGCTTCGTCGCGAGTGTCCCGACGGCATCGATCTTTACTTCGACAACGTCGGGGGGGCGACGCTTGACGCTGTCTTGGAAAATATGGCCGTTGGTTGCCGCATTGTGGTCTGTGGCGCAATCTCGCAGTATGACCTGGCTACCGAGAGCGAAGCATACGGAATCAAGAATCTTCCGCTCATGCTCATCAAACAAGCGCGGATGGAAGGATTCATCGTTTCGCAATTCGAACATCGTTACGCCGAGTTCGACGCAGTGCTCCTCGATTTGTTCACCCAGGGCAAGCTGAAGCATCGTGCGCACCTGGTGGACGGGCTCCAGCACGCGGCTGAATCCCTGAAGCTGTTTTTCAGCGGTGCGAATGAAGGCAAGGTAATGATCCGCGTGGCGGCCAGATAGGATTTCCGTTGCCGTTTCCAGACATATGAAATGGGCTGGCGCCGAGATGGGTGCCTGGTCGGCCACCGGCTTCACGCGGTTCGCTCTTGGTGCACCAATTGGTTGTCTCGCCTCCGTTGTGGCTTGTACAGGGCAACGCCGCTCGCAATTCTCGATCGAAACAATTCAATCCAACTCTCAGACTGAAGGGAATCACGCATGAAGATTCACGAGTACCAGGGTAAGGAAATCCTGCGGAAATTCGGAGTCGCGGTACCGCGCGGCAAGCCGGCGTTCTCGGTTGACGAGGCCGTCAAGGTGGCAGAAGAGCTCGGCGGCCCGGTTTGGGTCGTGAAGGCTCAGATTCACGCGGGTGGCCGTGGCAAGGGTGGCGGCGTGAAGGTGGCGAAGTCGATCGAGCAGGTCCGCGAATACGCGAACCAGATCCTCGGCATGCAGCTCGTCACGCACCAGACCGGTCCGGAAGGCCAGAAGGTCAACCGTCTGATGATCGAAGAAGGCGCCGACATCAAGCAGGAACTGTATGTCAGCCTCGTCGTTGATCGCATCTCGCAGAAGATCGTGCTGATGGGTTCGAGCGAAGGCGGCATGGACATCGAAGAAGTCGCCGAAAAGCACCCGGAACTGATCCACAAGGTCATCGTCGAGCCGTCGACGGGCCTGCTCGACGCGCAGGCAGACGACCTCGCCGCGAAGATCGGCGTGCCGGCTGCTTCGATTCCGCAAGCGCGCGCGATCCTGCAAGGCCTGTACAAGGCATTCTGGGAAACCGACGCATCGCTGGCTGAAATCAACCCGCTGAACGTTTCCGGCGACGGCAAGGTCATCGCACTCGACGCGAAGTTCAACTTCGACTCGAACGCGCTGTTCCGCCACCCGGAAATCGTCGCGTACCGCGATCTGGACGAAGAAGATCCGGCTGAAATCGAAGCGTCGAAGTTCGACCTCGCGTACATCTCGCTCGACGGCAACATTGGCTGTCTCGTGAACGGCGCAGGCCTGGCGATGGCGACGATGGACACCATCAAGCTGTTCGGCGGCGAGCCGGCGAACTTCCTGGACGTCGGCGGTGGCGCGACGACCGAGAAGGTCACGGAAGCGTTCAAGCTGATGCTGAAGAACCCGGATCTGAAGGCGATCCTCGTGAACATCTTCGGCGGCATCATGCGCTGCGACGTGATCGCGGAAGGCGTGATCGCCGGTTCGAAGGCCGTGAACCTGAACGTGCCGCTCGTCGTGCGCATGAAGGGCACGAACGAGGACCTCGGCAAGAAGATGCTGGCCGATTCGGGCCTGCCGATCATCTCGGCGGACAGCATGGAAGAAGCTGCGCAGAAGGTCGTCGCGGCAGCCGCAGGCAAGTAAGCGCGCGCTAATGAACACGCATGGCGGCGCGGTTCATACGCGACGCCAATCGAACAGAGGTCAAAATACATGTCGATTCTGATCAACAAGGACACGAAGGTCATCACGCAGGGCATTACCGGCAAAACCGGTCAGTTCCATACGCGCGCCTGCCGTGAATACGCAAACGGCCGCGAAGCATTCGTCGCGGGCGTGAACCCCAAGAAGGCCGGCGAAGATTTCGAAGGCATTCCGATCTACGCAAGCGTCAAGGAAGCGAAGGCGGAAACCGGCGCGACCGTGTCGGTCATCTACGTTCCGCCGGCAGGCGCAGCGGCTGCGATCTGGGAAGCGGTCGAAGCCGATCTGGATCTCGCGATCTGCATCACGGAAGGCATTCCCGTGCGCGACATGATCGAAGTGAAGGACCGCATGCGTCGCGAAGGCCGCAAGACGCTGCTGCTCGGGCCGAACTGCCCGGGCACGATCACGCCGGACGAACTGAAGATCGGCATCATGCCGGGTCACATCCACCGCAAGGGCCGCATCGGCGTCGTGTCGCGTTCGGGCACGCTGACGTATGAAGCGGTTGCCCAGCTGACGGCACTCGGCCTCGGCCAGTCGTCGGCAGTCGGTATCGGCGGCGACCCGATCAACGGTCTGAAGCACATCGACGTGATGAAGATGTTCAACGACGATCCGGACACGGACGCAGTCGTGATGATCGGCGAAATCGGTGGTCCGGACGAAGCCAATGCGGCAGAGTGGATCAAGGACAACATGAAGAAGCCGGTGGTCGGCTTCATCGCTGGCGTCACGGCGCCTCCGGGCAAGCGCATGGGCCACGCCGGCGCGCTTATCTCGGGCGGTGCGGATACGGCCGAAGCGAAGCTGGAAATCATGGAAGCGTGCGGCATCACCGTCACGCGCAACCCGTCGGAAATGGGCCGTCTGCTTAAGGCCTCTCTGTGATCCACGCGATTTTCCCGTAGAAACAATGATCTTGCAGACGGTCGGCCGTGCCTCGATGTCACGGCCGATCACTGCTGCTCCATTGGACGAGCCGCGTCCGCATTCAACCTTCAGACGAGACAGGTCAGCTGTTACAGGCGCTTGATCGTATGAATGGAACCTTGGAGCAGATTGGCGGCGAAGCCGCGCTCCGCGAGTTGCTCGTCGGCCAGTCGAAGCGAGCGCAGGATACGCGGCATCGAGCGAGCGGCGCCGGCGATGACTGCGGTGTCGCGGGCATCGGTCTTGGCTTCGTCGGCGTGCAGATTCGCGATGCGGCGCATGGCCACGCCGGGCAGATAGCCGAACGACGCTCACACCGCATGCTCCTTCATGACGGCATTGCGATATCCGCATCTAATCGAAGGGTGTATCCCTATCAAATCGAAAGCTACAACCGGCATGCCGTTTTGCCCGGGACGAATCGAAGGCATCGCGCCGCATGCGGACAAGCCGAATCCGTCGGAAAAACGTATGAAAACCCCGCCTATCAAGCCTCTCAGGAAACCTAGTGGTTTCCACTCATAGTCGCAAATAGTCAAGAACAGGTCGCCGCCGGTCTTCTCGCGGCCAATATGGCTCGTTACTTTTACTCCCACGATGCAGGCCGGGCACACCCCGCGCACCGGCTGCCGCGAGTCAAACCGGGAGGTAACGAACCATGAAGTCGACGAAGATCGCCGCGCTTGTCGCGGCCGTGCTGGCGACCGGCGCGTTCACACACGCGGCGCAGGCCGAAACGGAGGCCGCGGCCTGCCGCACCGTGCGTTTCGCGGATATCGGCTGGACCGACATCACGTCGACCACGGCGCTCGCGTCGACTGTGTTCGAGGCGCTCGGCTACAAGCCGACCACGACGATCGCGTCGGTGCCGATCTCGTTCGCCGGCCTGAAGAGCAAGCAGCTCGACATATCGCTCGGCTACTGGTGGCCCGTGCAGCAGAAGCAGCTCCAGCCGTTCCTCGACAGCAAGTCGATCAACGTCGTCGAGCCGCCGAACCTGTCGGGCGCGAAGGCGACGCTCGCGGTGCCGAGCTATGAATACCAGGCCGGCCTGAAGACCTTCGAGGACATCGCGAAGCACCGCGCGGAACTCGACGGCAAGATCTACGGGATCGAGCCGGGCAGCAGCGCGAACGCGACGATCCAGAAGATGATCGACACGAACCAGTACGGGCTCGGCGGCTTCAAGCTCGTCGAGTCGAGCGAGGCCGGGATGCTGGTGACGGTCGAGCGCGCGATCCGCGAGAAGAAGTGGGTCGTCTTCCTCGGCTGGGAACCGCACCCGATGAACATCCAGCTGAGCATGAACTATCTCTCCGGCGGCGACGCGTCGTTCGGGCCGAACTACGGCGAAGCGCGCGTGTACACGCTCACGGCGCCGGACTTCATTTCACGCTGCCCGAACGCCGGCAAGCTCGTCACGAACCTGCGCTTCTCGACGCAGCTCGAGAACCAGCTGATGCAGTCGGTGATGAACAAGACGAAGCCGGCCGATGCCGCGAAGGCGTACCTGAAGAAGAACCCGCAGGTGCTCGATCCGTGGCTCGCGGGCGTCAAGACGTTCGACGGCAAGGATGGCCTGCCGGCCGTGAAGGCGTATCTCGGCCTGTGACGGATGGCCGATGGCCCGCGCGCTGCGCGCGGCGCGCCCTGACGAAATCCGCATTGCGACACAACCCGATTCAAGCGAGGCAACCAGCATGAACCACGAAGTCATCATCACCTGCGCCGTCACCGGCGCGGGCGATACGGTCGGCAAGCATCCGGCGATTCCGGTCACGCCGAAGGAGATCGCGGCGGCCGCGATCGAGGCCGCGAAGGCCGGCGCGACGGTGGCGCACTGCCACGTGCGCGATCCGCAGACGGGGCGCGGCAGCCGCGACCCGAACCTGTACCGCGAAGTGGTCGACCGCATCCGCTCGGCCGACGTCGACGTGATCATCAACCTGACGGCCGGCATGGGCGGCGATCTCGAGATCGGCCCGGGCGAGGACCCGATGCGTTTCGGCAAGGGCACCGATCTCGTTGGCGGCCTCACGCGCCTCGCGCACGTCGAGGATCTGCTGCCCGAGATCTGCACGCTCGACTGCGGCACGCTGAATTTCGGTGACGGCGACTACATCTACGTATCGACGCCCGCGCAGTTGCGCGCCGGCGCGAAGCGCATCCAGGAGCTCGGCGTGAAGCCGGAGCTGGAGATTTTCGACACGGGCCATCTGTGGTTCGCGAAGCAGTTGCTGAAGGAAGGGTTGCTCGACGATCCGCCGCTGTTCCAGCTGTGCCTCGGCATTCCGTGGGGCGCACCGGCCGACACGGGCACGATGAAGGCGATGGTCGACAACCTGCCGCCGGGCGCGCACTGGGCCGGCTTCGGGATCGGCCGCATGCAGATGCCGATGGTCGCGCAGGCGATGCTGCTCGGCGGCCACGTGCGCGTCGGCCTCGAAGACAACATCTGGCTCGATCGCGGCGTGCACGCGACCAACGGCACGCTCGTCGAGCGCGCGAGAGAGATCATCGAGCGCCTCGGTGCCCGCGTGCTGACGCCGGCCGAAGGCCGCCGCAAGCTCGGCTTGCCCGCACGCGGCGAGCGTCCGCTCGAACGCCGTGCGATCGCCGAGTTCGCGTGAGTGTTTCCCTGACTGATTGATACGACGCGGCGGCGCGCACAGGCGCGGCCGCCCACCGATTTCCCCTGATTTGAAGGATGCGTTGACATGGCTGTGAAGACCGACATCAAGACGTTCGCCGCCATCGGCACCGGCGTGATCGGCAGCGGATGGATTTCCCGCGCGCTCGCGCACGGTCTCGACGTGGTCGTATGGGACCCGGCGCCGGGCGCGGAAGAGCGGCTGCGCGCGAACGTCGCGAATGCGTGGCCCGCGCTCGAACGCGTCGGTCTCGCGCCGGGCGCCGATCCCGCGCGGCTGCGTTTCGTCTCGACGATCGAGGCATGCGTCGCCGACGCGGATTTCATCCAGGAAAGCGCGCCCGAGCGCGAGGCGCTGAAGCTCGAGCTGCACGAGCAGATCAGCCGCGCGGCGAAGCCCGACGCGATCATCGCGTCCTCGACATCGGGGCTGCTGCCCACGGATTTCTACGCGCGGGCGACGCATCCGGAGCGCTGCGTGGTCGGCCATCCGTTCAATCCCGTCTACCTGCTGCCGCTCGTCGAGGTGCTCGGCGGCGCGCGCACGTCGCCGGAAGCGGTCGAAGGCGCGATGGAGGTCTATCGCAAGCTCGGCATGCGGCCGCTGCACGTGCGCAAGGAAGTGCCGGGCTTCATCGCCGACCGGCTGCTCGAAGCGTTGTGGCGCGAGGCGCTGCACCTCGTCAACGAAGGCGTCGCGACGACCGGCGAGATCGACGACGCGATCCGCTTCGGCGCGGGCATCCGCTGGTCGTTCATGGGCACGTTCCTGACCTACACGCTCGCAGGCGGCGACGCGGGCATGCGACACTTCATGCAGCAGTTCGGCCCCGCGCTCGAACTGCCGTGGACGAAGCTGGTCGCGCCCACGCTCACCGATGCATTGATCGACAGCGTCGTCGAAGGCACGACCGAACAGCAGGGCACGCGCAGCATCAAGGAACTCGAGCGCTATCGCGACGAGTGCATCACCGAGGTGCTGAAGTCGATCGCGGCCGTGAAGGCGCGGCACGGGATGCGATTCGAAGACTGAGGACAAGAGACGATGACCGGCGATACCCCGCTGACGATTTACCGCGACGTGGTGCGGCCCGAATGGGTCGACTACAACGGCCACCTGCGCGATGCGTTCTATCTGCTGATCTTCAGCTTCGCGACCGATGCACTGCTGGATCGCGTCGGCCTCGATGACGCCGCGCGTCGCGAGCGGGGCCGCTCGGTCTACACGCTCGAAGCGCACGTGAACTACCTGCACGAGATCAAGGAGGGGACACAGGTGCGCGTCGACGCACGTGTGCTCGCGCATGATGCGAAGCGGCTGCACCTGTATCTCGAACTGTTCGCTGGCGGGCATGACGATGCGGTGTCGGCGAGCGAGCAGATGTTGCTGCACGTCGATACGCGCGACGGCGCGAAATCGGCGCCGTTCGACGACGACGTGGCTGCACGCGTGGCCGAGCTGCATGCGTTGCAGCGCGATTGCGCGGCGCCCGCGTATGCGGGCCGCGTGATCGGGCTGCCGCCGCGCCGATAACCTGCGCGAACCTTGGACCTCGGAGCGCACACGATGCTCGAACCGGAAATCGCGGCCTTCGTTGCGGCCGTCGACGCGTGGTATCCGGCCGACGCGGCGGCGCGCTCGCCCGCCGAACAGCGCCGCCTGTACGACCGCTTCGCGGCCGAATGGACACCGCCCGCGCTGCCGGCCGGCATCGTGCAGCAGGACGCCGTCTGGCAGGCCGCCGACGGTCGTGCGATCGCGCTGCGGCGCTACACGTTCACGCAGCACACGCCGCGCGGCACGGTGCTGTTCTTTCATGGCGGCGGCTTCGTCGTCGGCTCGCTCGACAGTCATGCGCTGATCACCGCGCAACTGGCGGCCGACACGGGGCTCGCCGTGATCGCGGTCGACTACCGGCTGGCGCCCGAGCATCGCGCGCCGGCCGCGCTCGAAGATTGCCTGGCGGTCACGCGCGCCGCGCGCGACGCACGCTGGCCGTTCGGGCCGTGCGTGCATCCGCTGACGCTCGCGGGCGACAGCGCGGGCGGCATGCTCGCGGCGGGCGTGGCCACCGCGCTGCGCGATGCGGGTGAAGGCGGTGTCGACGGCATCGCGCTCGTTTATCCGATGCTCGGGTTCGAACCGCAATCGCCCGCGCGCGAAACGGAAGCGCACGCGCCGATGCTGACGCTCGACGACGTCCATCGCTATCGCGCGCTGTACTGGGAAGGCGGCTTGCTCGATGCGCTGGGAGGCGGCAACCCGCTGCTGCGCGCATCGGTGCCGCTCGCGGCTTCGCGTTTCGACGGTTTGCCGCCGGTGCTCGCGATCGGCGCGGAACACGATCCGCTGCGCGACGACGCGCGCGTGTACGTCGAACGGATTCGCGCGGCCGGCGGTGCCGCGCACTACTGGATGGGAGAGGGGCTGGTGCACGGCTGCTGGCGCGCGCTCGGAACGAGCCCGCAGGCGGCGCGGCTGCACCGGACGGTCGGCGGGTTTCTGCTCGCACCACACGCGTAGCGGGCGTTTCCGGGAGGCAACGATGCAGGCAGCGCAACACCGTATCGAGGACTGGCGGACGTTTTCGGGCGATGCAGCCATTGCGGCGGCGACGATTGGCGATGGTGCGGTGGACGTCGAATGGAGCGACACGCGACGATCGCCGTTTCATTTCGACTGGCTGCGCGACAACTGCGCGTGTTCGGCGTGCGTGCATGCCGTCACGCGTGAGCAGGTGTTCGAGATCGCCGATGCGCGCGAGGATCTCGCTGCGCTGACGGTGCACGTCGAAACCGACGGCGCGCTGCATGTCGAGTGGAACGACGGCCATCGCAGCGCGTGGTCGCCGGGCTGGTTGCGCGCGCATGCGTACGACGACGCGTCGCGCGCGGAGCGCCAGGCCGCGCACGGGCGGCACGTGTGGGCGGGGGACGACGCGACAGCCATTGGCGTGTTCGCGTGGCGCGACGTGATGGAGGACGACCGCGCCTTGCTCGCATGGCTCGCCGCGTTGCAGCGCACGGGGCTGACGCTCGTCGAAGGCGTGCCGGCCGAGCGCGGCCGCGTCGACGAGATCGCGCGCCGCGTCGGCCTGATCCGCGAAAGCAATTTCGGCGTGCTGTTCGACGTCGAATCGAAGCCGCGCCCGGACAGCAATGCGTATACATCACTGAACCTGCCGCCGCATACCGACTTGCCGACCCGCGAGTTGCAGCCGGGCGTGCAGTTCCTGCATTGCCTCGCGAACGACGCGACCGGCGGCGACAGTATCTTCCTCGACGGCTTCGCGCTCGCCGATGCGCTGCGGCGCGAACATCCGGCGGATTTCGAACAACTCGCGTCGACGCCGTTCGAGTTCTGGAACAAGAGTGCGAACAGCGACTACCGCTGCTCGGCGCCGGTGATCGGGCTCGACGCGCGCGGCAATGTGACGGAAGTGCGCGTCGCGAATTTCCTGCGCGGGCCGCTCGATGCGCCGGCCGGCTCGGTCGCGGCGGTCTATCGTGCGTACCGGCGGTTCCTCGCGCTGGCGCGCGAGCCGCGCTTTCGCGTGCAGCGCCGGCTGCGGGCGGGCGACATGTGGGCGTTCGACAACCGGCGCGTGATGCATGCGCGTACGGAGTTCGATCCGTCTACCGGACGCCGGCACCTGCAGGGCTGCTACGTGGATCGCGACGAGTTGCTGTCGCGATGGCGGGTGCTGTCGCGATCGGCTGCCGCCGCCACAGCGTCGCGCTGACGGGGGCGTCCCGCTTCATCGTGCCCGCACGCGTACCTCGTAGATGAAAAAACACCCGGACGCCAGGCGCCCGGGCGAAGCCACCCGCTGCCGGGCGGCGGAGGTATGCGTTTCACAAAAAAGACGAGCCCCGCAAGGGGGCTCGTCCTGACTTTCGCGCTTCATCACGCGACGCCCGCCGAGGGCGCGTCGGCTTACTGGCCGAAGAAGATCGAGTCGCGCGCGTTCGACGATGCAGCCGGAGCGCCCGAGTGGACGGCCGGAGCCGGTTGTGCGCCGTAGCCGCTGGTGTCGGCACCATGAACACGCGCTTCGGCGCTCTGGATGTCGTTCGGGTAGTACGGGCTCGACACGCCCGGCTTGTAGCCGGCTTGTTCGAGCTGAACCAGTTCGTTGCGCACTTGAGCGCGGGTCACGGTGCTTTGGGCGAATGCGCCAAACGAAGCGGACAGGGCGGCAGCGGCAACGACTGCGGAAACGAGCGATTTCATGATGACCTCCGGTGTTTTATTGAGTTCGCTCTCGACACCATGTCTTAAGCGATTGATCGAATCTTAGTCATCGGAAGGTTCAGGGTAAACGCTGGTTTTGACGATAAATTGTTTCCTGAGCGGTAACAGTAGTCCGTCGAATTAGTCTTTCAACCAGCTTTCTTTTCGGTTGGTGCAACAAGTCTGGTGGATATCGCGGAGGGCGATGCGCGGTTCAGCGGACCTCGGCCGCCATGTCGAACGGCCGGCCCGGCGAGCGTCCGGCCGGCGTGCTCGAGCTGAGGAAGCGCACGCCCGTCGCGGCTTCCGAGGCTTCCCACAGCAGCGCCGCCGTGGCCACGTCGCGTGCCGCGCGTGGCACGCTCGCGGGCGCCGGCAACCCGCGCGACTCGAACCAGCCGGACGGCCCGATGTAGGCGCCCCCGGCGAGATCGGGTGCGGTTGCCGCATGAATCGCGGGCAGCGCGCCCTGGTCGGCCGGCTGCGCGAGATAACGGTTCGCGGCGCGCATCAGCGCGGCACGGGCGGGCGAGCTGTCCATCGCCGGGCCCGCGAACTGCAGGTTGGTCGCCGCGTAGCCCGGGTGCGCGGCCACGCTGATCCCGGCGAACGCCGCGCGCTCGAAACGGCGCTGCAGCTCGATCGCGAACACGAGATTCGCGAGCTTGCTGTCGCAATAGGCGAGATAGCGGTTGTAGCGGTGCTCGGCGCGCAGGTCGTCGACGCGGATCCGGCCGCCGCGGTTGAGGCCGCTCGACATCGTCACGACCCGCGCCCGGCGCGCGGCGCGCAACGCGGGCAGCAGATGGCCGGTCAGTGCGAAATGGCCAAGGTGGTTGGTGCCGAACTGCATCTCGAAGCCGTCGTGCGTATGGCGCAGCGGCAGGAACATCACGCCGGCGTTGTTGCAGAGGATATCGACGCGCCCATGGCGTTCGGCCACGTCGGCCGCGAAGCGTGCGATCGACGCGAGATCGGCGAGGTCGAGTGCATCGACTTCGACGCGGGCATCAGGATGGAGCCGGCGGATCGCATCGGCCGCCTGCGCGGCGCGGGCGGCGTCGCGGCAGCCCATCACGACCGTCGCGCCTTTCGCGGCCAGCGTTTCCGCCAGCTGCCAGCCGAGCCCGCTGTTGGCGCCGGTCACGACCGCGACCTTGCCGCCTTGCGCCGGGACGTGGCGCGCGCTCCATGCATGCATGTCTGCCTCCATCGGCGCGACCGGGCGGCCGCGGCGCGTAATCATTACATTGAGTGGTGTAACGATAGTGCGCGCGGGCGTGGCAGACAAGCGGGGGAATTAGACCGGCGCTTCTAGGGCCGGCGCATCGGGTGGCGCCGCGCGCCGTGCCGTGTTTGGCCGGGAGGACTTACCTGCCGCCGGCCAGCGCGAGCACTTCAGCGGCGGAGATCATCGCGGCCGCGTTCGCGGGTGCCGGGCGTTCGGCCGGGCGGAAGACTTCGTCGCCGCGGTGGATCACCTGGCGCGACAGCGCGCAGGTGCCGGTGCGTTGCGCGAAGCGGCGGCGCCAGCGCTGTTCACCGTAGTGACAGCGGCCGGGCTCGACCCAGCGGACGACGAGTAGCGTATCGGAACGTTCGAGGATTTCGACGTGAACGTCGGCGGGATCGAGCGCAGGCAGGGATTTGGAGGCCTTCATTTGCCGTTTCCTAAAGCTCGTGCGGTTCGGTCATGGCAGTGGATGTCACTACCCGATGGCGAATCCGTAGCGGTTTCCATGAGTGGTGCGCTAAATGTAAGCGTCTGTGACCGGAAAAAACATCCTGTCTGGCTCAAATTACCTTTTGCCGATTTAGAAACAATCCAGGCTTATTTTCTTGGAAACCACAGACAAAAACGCCCCGGACGCGAAGCCCGGGGCGGAAAATCGGCCTGCGCGCCGTGTCTGCTCGCCCAGTCACGGAGCCCATCGCCGGGGGGACGGAGTGCCCGCAGGGATCGAACGCGGGCGGGGTGGCGATGGACCGGAAGCGCAGTCCGGTACGTCATGATGGCGCGCGCATCCCGTTGAGACCCTGACGTGAACATGACTTTTTTGTCAGTTTGGCGGGATGTCGGGTCGGGCGTACGCGAAAAAACCGACTGGAAGGCCCGCCGGTATTGGATTTGTCCGAATCCCGACACGTGCTCCAGAGCGCCGTCGAACGTCGAATCTTTGTTCGACAGCCCGATTTCCCCTCCCGGGTAAATACTGAATCCCGAATTCGTGACAAACGCGGCGTCACTTCCTATGATTGGTTGGACCTTTAGTCCTTTGTGCCAATCGGCCGTCGGATGGCCGGCTTTTTCGGGAGTTGCTCATGAGATTGCAGGGCAAACGCGCGCTGGTGACGGCGGCCGGGCAGGGCATCGGCCGCGCGACCGCGCTGCGCTTCGCGAGCGAGGGCGCCGACGTACTGGCGACCGACATCAACGAAGCCGCGCTCGTGCGGCTCGAGGCCGACGCCGAGCGCGCGGGCGGCCGGCTGACCACGCGCCGGCTCGACGTGACCGATGCGCAGGACGTCGCGGCGCTTGCCGCGAGCGCGCGCGCGTTCGACGTGCTGTTCAACTGCGCGGGCTTCGTGCACCACGGCTCGATCCTCGACTGCGACGACGAGGCATGGGCGTTCTCACTGAATCTGAACGTCACGTCGATGTACCGGCTGATCCGCGCGCTGCTGCCCGCGATGCTCGAAGCCGGCGGCGCGTCGATCATCAACATGGCGTCGGCGGCGTCGAGCGTGAAGGGCGTGCCGAACCGCTTCGTCTACGGTACGACCAAGGCGGCCGTGATCGGCCTGACCAAGGCGGTGGCCGCCGATTTCGTCGAGCGGGGCATCCGCTGCAACGCGATCTGCCCGGGCACGATCGAATCGCCGTCGCTGGAGCAGCGGATTGCCGACCAGGCGCGCACGCGCCACGTGTCGACCGACGAGGTGCGCCAGGCGTTCGTCGCGCGCCAGCCGATAGGCCGCATCGGCCGCGCGGAGGAAGTGGCCGCGCTCGCGCTGTACCTCGCGTCCGACGAAGCATCGTTCACGACCGGCGCGATCCACCTGATCGACGGCGGCTGGTCGAACTGATCGCGCGTTCCCATTCACTTTCCGTATCGGTTCAACACGACATGAAACTGCTGAGATTTGGCGACAAACACCATGAAAAGCCGGGCCTGCTCGATGCGCACGGCCATATTCGCGACCTGTCCGGCGTGATCGACGACATCGCCGGCGATGTGCTGGCGCCGGCGTCGCTTGCGCGGCTGCGCGACATTCCGCCGTCGTCGCTGCCGCTGGTCGAAGGCACGCCGCGGCTCGGCGCGTGCGTCGGCCGCGTCGGCAAGTTCATCTGCATCGGTCTCAACTATTCCGACCACGCGGCCGAATCGGGGATGGAGGTGCCGAAGGAGCCCGTCGTGTTCGGCAAGTGGACGAGCGCGATCTCCGGGCCGAACGACGACGTCGAGATTCCGCGCGGCTCGGAAAAAACCGACTGGGAAGTCGAGCTCGGCGTGGTGATCGGCCAGGGCGGCCGCTATATCGCGGAGGCCGACGCGTTGTCGCACGTCGCCGGCTACTGCGTCGTGAACGACGTGTCGGAGCGCGAATACCAGCTCGAGCGCGGCGGTACGTGGGATAAAGGCAAGGGCCACGACACGTTCGGGCCGCTCGGCCCGTGGCTCGTGACGGCCGACGAAGTGCCCGATCCGCATGCACTGCGGCTGTGGCTGGAAGTGGACGGTCATCGCTACCAGAACGGCACGACCGCGACGATGGTGTTTCGCGTGCCGCACCTGGTCAGCTACCTGAGCCGCTTCATGAGCCTGCAGCCGGGCGACGTGATCTCGACCGGCACGCCGCCGGGTGTCGGCCTCGGGCAGAAGCCGCCCGTCTACCTGCGCGCCGGACAGGTGATCACGCTCGGCATCGACGGGCTCGGCGAGCAACGCCAGCGAACCGTCCAGGCCTGATTTCCTTTTACGGACGGTTCGTCATGCCTATCATTCGATCGATGCGCGTCCTCGACGTGCGCTTCCCGACCTCGCGCCAGCTCGACGGCTCCGATGCGATGAATCCAGACCCCGATTATTCGGCGGCCTACGTCGTGCTCGAAACCGATCATGACGGGCTCGAAGGTCACGGGCTCACGTTCACCATCGGGCGCGGCAACGAAATCTGCTGCGCGGCGATCGACGCGATGCGTCACCTCGTCGTCGGCCTCGACCTCGACTGGATCCGCGAAGACATGGGCCGCTTCTGGCGGCACGTCACGTCGGACAGCCAGTTGCGCTGGATCGGCCCCGACAAGGGCGCGATCCACCTGGCGACGGGCGCGGTCGTCAACGCGGTGTGGGATCTGTGGGCGAAAGCCGAACGCAAGCCGCTGTGGCGGCTCGTGGCCGACATGAGCCCCGAGGAACTGGTGCGCGCGATCGACTTCCGCTACCTGACCGACTGCCTGACGCCGGACGAAGCACTCGACCTGCTGCGCCGGCAGGCGCCGGCCAAGGCCGACCGGATCGCGCTGCTCGAGCGCGACGGCTACCCGTGCTACACGACGTCGGCCGGCTGGCTCGGTTACAGCGACGACAAGCTGCGGCGGCTGTGTCGCGATGCGGTGGAAGAGGGTTTCGAATACGTGAAGCTGAAGGTCGGCGCGAACCTGGAGGACGACATCCGCCGCGTGACGATCGCGCGCGAGGTGATCGGCCCGGACCGCAAGCTGATGATCGACGCGAACCAGGTGTGGGAAGTGGACGAGGCGATCGACTGGGTGCGCGAGCTGGCGTTCGCGCGGCCGTGGTTCATCGAGGAGCCGACCAGCCCCGACGACGTCGAAGGGCATCGCAAGATCCGCGACGCGATCGCGCCCGTGCAGGTCGCGACCGGCGAGATGTGCCAGAACCGCGTGCTGTTCAAGCAGTTCATCGCGCGCGGTGCGATCGACGTGGTGCAGATCGATGCGTGCCGGCTCGGCGGCGTGAACGAGATTCTCGCGGTGATGCTGATGGCCGCGAAGTACGGGCTGCCGGTGTGCCCGCATGCGGGCGGCGTCGGGTTGTGCGAGTACGTGCAGCATCTGTCGATGATCGATTACATCTGCATTGCCGGCACGAAGGAAGGGCGCGTGACGGAGTACGTCGATCACCTGCACGAGCATTTCGTCGAACCGTGCATCGTGCGCGGCGCGGCGTATATGCCGCCGACGGCGCCCGGTTTCTCGATCGAGATGAAGCCCGAATCGCTGGAGCAGTACCGGTTCCGCGGCTGACACGCGTTGAGCGTGCCGACAACATGAACGACGGAGACGTGAAGTGGATTTGAATCTGCAACACAAGGTCGTGATCGTGACCGGCGGCGCGTCGGGCATCGGTGCCGCGATCTCGATGCGGCTTGCCGAAGAAGGCGCGATTCCGGTGGTGTTCGCGCGCCACGCGCCCGACGATGCGTTCTGGCGCGTACTCGCGCAGAAGCAGCCGCAGGCCGCGTGCATCCCGGTCGAATTGCAGGACGATGCGCAGTGCCGCGATGCCGTTGCGGAAACGATCGCGCGCTTCGGCCGGCTCGACGGCCTGGTCAACAACGCGGGCGTCAACGACAGCATCGGGCTCGAGGCCGGGCGCGATGCGTTCGTCGCATCGCTCGAACGCAACCTGATCCACTACTACGTGATGGCGCATTACTGCGTGCCGCATCTGAAGGCGGCGCGCGGCGCGATCGTCAATATCTCGTCGAAGACGGCCGTCACCGGGCAGGGCAACACGAGCGGCTATTGCGCATCGAAGGGCGCACAGCTCGCGTTGACGCGCGAATGGGCCGTCGCGTTGCGCGACGACGGCGTGCGCGTGAACGCGGTGATTCCGGCCGAGGTGATGACGCCGCTGTACCGGAACTGGCTCGCCGGTTTCGACGACCCCGACGCGAAGCTGGCCGGCATCGCGGGCAAGGTGCCGCTCGGCCAACGCTTCACGACGGCCGACGAAATCGCCGATACGGCCGTGTTCCTGCTGTCGGCGCGCGCGTCGCACACGACGGGCCAGTGGCTGTTCGTCGACGGCGGCTATACGCATCTCGACCGTGCGATCAGCTGAGGGCGGCGAGCCATGCAACCCGACTTGACACCGAACCCCGCACCGCCGCTGATCGCATTGACCGGCATCGGCAAGCGCTTCCCCGGCGTGCAGGCGCTCGACGACTGCCATTTCGACCTGCGTGCCGGCGAAGTGCATGCGCTGATGGGCGAGAACGGCGCCGGCAAGTCGACGCTGATGAAGATCCTGGCGGGCGTCTACCAGCGCGACGACGGCGAGATCCGGATGGACGGCCGCGCGGTGGAAATCGCCGACCCGCGCGCCGCGCAGGCGCTCGGGATCGGCATCATCCATCAGGAACTGAACCTGATGAACCACCTGAGCGTCGCGCAGAACATCTTCATCGGCCGCGAGCCGCGCGGGCGCTTCGGCGTGTTCGTCGACGAGGACAAGCTGAACCGCGACGCGGCCGCAATCTTCGCGCGGATGCGGCTCGATCTCGACCCGCGTACGCCGGTCGGCCGGCTCACGGTGGCGAAGCAGCAGATGGTCGAGATCGCGAAGGCGCTGTCGTTCGACTCGCGCGTGCTGATCATGGACGAGCCGACCGCCGCGCTCAACAACGCGGAGATCGCCGAGCTGTTCCGCATCATCGGCGACCTGCGCGCGCACGGTGTCGGCATCGTCTACATCTCGCACAAGATGGACGAGCTGCGCCAGATCGCCGATCGCGTGACCGTGATGCGCGACGGCAAGTACGTCGCGACCGTGCCGATGGCCGGCACGTCGATGGACGCGATCATCGCGATGATGGTCGGCCGCCAGCTCGCGACCGAATTCCGCACGCCGCCCGATACGTCCGCGAACGACGTCGCGCTCGAAGTGCGCGGGCTGTCGCGCGGCCGTGCGATCCGCGATGTCGGCTTCACGCTGCGGCGCGGCGAGATCCTCGGCTTCGCCGGGTTGATGGGCGCGGGCCGCACCGAGGTCGCGCGTGCGGTGTTCGGCGCGGACCCGGTCGATGCGGGCGAGATCCGCGTGCATGGCAAGCCGGTGACGATCCGCACGCCGGCCGACGCGGTGAAGCACGGCATCGGCTACCTGTCCGAGGATCGCAAGCACTTCGGGCTCGCGGTCGGGATGGACGTGCAGAACAACATCGCGCTGTCGAGCATGCGCCGCTTCGTGCGCCGCGGCGTGTTCCTCGACGCGCGTGAATTGCGCGACACCGCGCAGGCGTACGTGCGGCAGCTCGCGATCCGCACGCCGTCGGTCGCGCAGCCGGCGCGGCTGCTGTCGGGCGGCAACCAGCAGAAGATCGTGATCGCGAAGTGGCTGCTGCGCGACTGCGACATCCTGTTCTTCGACGAGCCGACGCGCGGCATCGACGTCGGCGCGAAAAGCGAGATCTACAAGCTGCTCGACGCGCTCGCCGCCGACGGCAAGGCGATCGTGATGATCTCGTCGGAGTTGCCCGAAGTGCTGCGCATGAGCCACCGGATTCTCGTGATGTGCGAAGGGCGCGTGACCGGCGAATTGCGTGCCGCCGACGCCACGCAGGAAAAGATCATGCAGCTCGCGACGCAGCGCGAGTCGACCGTGTTGTCCTGATTTCGACGCTTACCGATCATGTCCAACGATACGCACTCCGTTCCGCCCCTTGCTTCCGGCGACACGCCGGCCGCCGCATCGAGCCTGAAGTCGCGCTTCTTCAACCCGGCCGCGCGCCAGAAGCTGCTCGCGTTCGCGAGCCTCGTGCTGCTGATCGTGTTCTTCAGCTTCGCGTCGCCGAACTTCCTCGAAGTCGACAACCTCGTCGCGATCCTGCAGGCCACCGCCGTGAACGGCGTGCTGGCCGTCGCCTGTACGTACGTGATCATCACGTCGGGCATCGACCTGTCGGTCGGCACGCTGATGACGTTCTGCGCGGTGATGGCCGGCGTCGTGCTGACGAAATGGGGGATGCCGCTGCCGCTCGGGATCCTCGCCGCGCTGTGCTTCGGCGCGCTGTCGGGCAGCGTGTCGGGCTTCGTGATCGCGAAGATGAAGGTGCCGCCGTTCATCGCGACGCTCGGCATGATGATGCTGCTCAAGGGGCTGTCGCTCGTGATCTCGGGCACGCGGCCGATCTACTTCAACGACACGCCGGGCTTCACGTCGATCGCGCAGGATTCGTTGATCGGCAACCTGGTCCCCGCGCTGCCGATTCCGAACGCGGTGCTGATCCTGTTCCTCGTCGCAATCGGCGCGTCGATCGTGCTGAACCGCACGATCTTCGGCCGCTATACGTTCGCGCTCGGCAGCAACGAGGAGGCGCTGCGGCTGTCGGGCGTGAACGTCGATGCGTGGAAGATCGCGGTCTACACGTTCAGCGGCGCGGTGTGCGGAATCGCCGGGCTGCTGATCGCGTCGCGGCTGAATTCCGCGCAGCCCGCGCTCGGGCAAGGCTACGAGCTCGACGCGATCGCGGCCGTCGTGATCGGCGGCACGTCGCTGTCGGGCGGCGCGGGCAGCATCGTCGGCACCATCATCGGCGCGTTCATCATGAGCGTGCTGACGAACGGCCTGCGCATCATGTCGGTCGCGCAGGAATGGCAGACGGTCGTGACGGGCGTGATCATCATTCTTGCCGTCTACGTCGACATTCTGCGCCGGCGGCGCCGCTGATGCATGCACTGACGCAGGCATGTGCTTCATCGCCGGTTCCGGCCGGCGTCCCAGTCGTTCCAGTCGGTTGAGTCGATACGAAAAAAGGAGACGTGAAGTGATCAGGAGCAAGGTGTTGAACGCGATCGTCGGGCTGACGTTCGCCGTCGGCGTCACGGCCGGCGCGCAGGCGCAGGAAACCTACATCCCGCTGATCTCGAAGGGCTTCCAGCATCAGTTCTGGCAAGCCGTGAAAACGGGCGCGATGCAGGCCGCGAAGGACTACAAGGTGAAAGTGACGTTCGAAGGCCCGGAAACCGAGGCGATGGTCGACAAGCAGATCGACATGCTGTCGGCCGCGATCGCGAAGAAGCCGGCCGCGCTCGGCTTCGCGGCGCTCGACAGCAAGGCCGCGCTGCCGCTGCTGAAGAAGGCGCAGGCCGAGAAGATCCCGGTGATCGCGTTCGACTCGGGCGTGGACAGCGACATCCCGGTGACGACGGCCGCGACCAACAACAAGGCCGCCGCGTCGCTCGCCGCCGACAAGCTCGCCGCGCTGATCGGCGACGAAGGCGAGGTGGCCGTGGTCGCGCACGACCAGACGAGCCGCACCGGCATCGACCGCCGCGACGGCTTTCTCGAACGGATGAAGTCGGCGCACCCGAAGGTGCAGGTCGTGACCGTGCAGTACGGCGAAGGCGACCAGTTGAAGTCGACCGAGGTGACGAAGTCGATCCTGCAGGCGTATCCGAAGCTCAAGGGGCTGTTCGGCACCAACGAAGGCTCGGCGATCGGCGTGGTCAACGGCGTGCGAGAGATGAAGCGCAAGGTCGTGATCGTCGGGTACGATTCCGGCAAGCAGCAGAAGGACGCGATCCGCAGCGGGCTGATGGCCGGCGCGATCACGCAGAACCCGATCGGGATCGGCTACAAGACGGTCGAGGCGGCCGTGAAGGCGATCAAGGGCGAGAAGCTGCCGAAGGTCATCGATACCGGTTTCTACTGGTACGACAAGACCAATATCGACGATCCGAAGATCGCGGCGGTGTTGTACGACTGAACGTAGCGTCGAGCGGCGGTGGCGCGCGCCGCCGCCACGGCGACCGGACACGAGGGCATCATGGGCGCAGTGCGTATCGATTCCCATCAGCACTTCTGGCGCTATCGCGCCGCCGATTACCCGTGGATCGACGCCGGGATGACGGTGCTCGCGCACGACTACCTGCCCGATGCGCTGTGGCCGCTGATGCATGCGCAGGCGATCGGCGCGTCGATCGCGGTGCAGGCGCGCGCCGGGCGCGACGAGACGGCGTTCCTGCTCGATCTCGCGCGTGACGATGCGCGCATCGCGGCGGTGGTCGGCTGGGAAGATCTCGCCGCGCCGCAACTCGCGGATCGCATTGCCGAATGGCGCAGCCCGAAGCTGCGCGGCTTCCGTCACCAGGTGCAGGACGAAGCCGATGCCGGCGCGTTCGTCGCGGAGCCGGGCTTCAACCGCGGCATCGCCTGGCTGCAGGCGAACGGCTACGTGTACGACGTGCTCGTGTTCGAGCGCCAGATGCGGGACGTGTGGGCGTTTTGTGCGCGGCACGACGCGCACTGGCTCGTGCTCGATCACGTCGGCAAGCCGGCACTCGCCGACTTCGAGCGCGACGACACGGCGTTCGCGCGCTGGCGCGCCGCGTTGCGCGAGCTGGGCGCGCTGCCGCATGTCGTGTGCAAGCTGTCGGGGCTCGTGACCGAGGCCGACTGGAAGCGCGGGCTGCGCGGGAAGGACGTCCGGCGCATCGAGCAGTGTCTCGACGCGGCGCTCGACGCGTTCGGCCCGCAGCGGCTGATGTTCGGGTCGGACTGGCCCGTGTGCCAGCTGGCCGCGTCGTATGACGAAGTGGCGTCGATCATCGAGCGCTGGGCCGAATCGCGGCTGTCGGCCGCCGAGCGCAACGCGCTGTGGGGCGGCACCGCCGCGCGTTGCTACGCGGTGCCGGGCGCGGCGACGCGCGGCATATAGAATAGGCGCGAACGGTCTGTTCGATTCGTCAGACCGTCCGGAACGAAACCGCTCACCTGCATCAACGTATGTCCATCCAGCCGATTCAGAACCGCCGCCTCTACCAGCAGATCGCCGACAAGCTCAGTGCGATGATCGAGTCCGGCGATTTTCCGCCGGGCAGCTACCTGCCGCCCGAGCGCGAACTGGCCGAACAGTTCGGCGTGTCGCGCACCTCGGTGCGCGAGGCGCTGATCGCGCTCGAAGTGAGCGGGCTCGTGAGCGTGCGGGTCGGCGACGGCGTGAAGGTGCGCCATCCCGAAACGGCCGTCGCACCCGAGCCTGCGCCAGTGCCGGCGGAGAAGGCCGCGCCGTTCACGATCGTCGAGATCGATCCCGAACTCGGCATCGCACTCGACCTCGACACCGAAATCCCGCCGTTCGCGTTGCTGCAGGCGCGCCGGCTGATCGAGCCTGAAGCGGCGTCGCTGGCCGCGAAGCACGGCTCTGACGAGCAGATCGAAGCGATCCACGAGGCGTTCCTGCGCAACCAGGCAGACAACCTCAGTGGCTCGCTCACGCATCCGGGCGACCGGCTGTTTCACATCCGCATCGCGGAGGCGAGCGACAACGCCGCGTATGCGCTGATGATCAAGCAACTGCTCGCGCACAAGTACGACCTGATGTTCCAGCGGCTGCAGTCGCTGTACATGCCGAACGACATGCCGCACCGGTCGGAGCTCGAACACCGCGCGATCCTCGACGCGATCCGCGCACGCGACCCGGACGCCGCGCGCCGCGCGATGGCCGAGCATCTCGACGAAGTGATCCGCATCTTCGGGCGCGCGCTCGACTGAGCGCGCTTCGAAGCGATACCTGTTGCCCGGTCAGAAGCGATCCGCGCGATACGGCGCCGGATCGGTGAACGGCGCTTCGCCGGTCATCATCTCGGCCAGCAGGCGGCCGGTGACGGGGCCGAGCGTCAGCCCGTGATGGTTGTGCCCGAACGCGAACCACAGCCCGCGATGCGCGGGCGCGGGGCCGATCACCGGGCGCATGTCGGGCGTGCACGGCCGGAAGCCGAGCCAGGGTTGCGGGTCGAGCCGCTCGCCGAAACCGAACACGGGCCGCGCGACGCGTTCCGCGCGTTCGAGCTGCACGCCGGTGGGCGGCACGCCGCGCCGCGCGATTTCGACGCCGGTCGTCAGCCGCAGCCCGCGTTTCATCGGTGCGATCACGTAACCGTATTCGCGATCGACGATCGGCGCCGACGGCACGCCGCGCGTGGAAGGTGCGTAGTGCATGTGATAGCCGCGCTTCTCGCGCAGCGGGATCGTGTAGCCGAACTTGCCGAATACCGTGTCGGACCACGGGCCGAGCGCGACGACCACGGCCGGCGCGGCGGCCATGCCGTCCTGCGTCCTGACCTGCCAGCCCGGCGACAGCGCGTCGAGGCTCGCGGCATCGCCCGTCAGCAGCGTGCCGCCGCCTTGCACGAAGAGTTGCGCATACGCTTTGACGAGCGCGGACGGGT
Organism: Arapaima gigas; assembly: GCA_900497675.1. NCBI lineage: Eukaryota > Metazoa > Chordata > Actinopteri > Osteoglossiformes > Osteoglossidae > Arapaima > Arapaima gigas. The sequence continues at coordinate 23,084 of UFQX01001119.1, forward strand.
CGACGACGCTTTTCGGATCGAGCCAGTGCAGCGCGCCGCAGAAGCCGGGCGCGAGGCTCGGTTCGTGCGCGTGCAGCGCGGCGGCATCGAGCGGCGTGATGCCGAGCCCGTGGCGGCGCGCGGTGAGTCCGGCTTCGGTCACGCCGCGTTCGAACGCGGCCGGCGTGCGGAACGCTTCCAGCCAGCCGTTCGCGCGGATGAGCTCGCCGGCGCCGGCCCGCGCGATCAGCGCGTCGTGCTCGACGATGCAGCGCTCGATCAGCGGCAGCATGTCGCGCGATGCGGCCGCGTGACGCAGCGGCGCCGATTCCCACCAGAAACGTGCAAGCCATGGCGCGAATGCGGGCAGCGACGCGCTGTGCCAGTAGAGATCGGTCGAGCGGTTCAGCGCATAGCGCATCAGCGTGAACGGGCTGCGGGGGAACGGATACGGTTCGACCGACGAGCGCTCGATCAGCCCCGCGTTGCCGAAGCTCGTGCCTTCGCCGGGCGCGCCGCGATCGACGAGGGCGACCTTGCGCCCGCGATCCTGCAGGTGGAGTGCTGCGGAGACGCCGACGATGCCTGCGCCGAGAACGATGACGTCGAAATCCATCAGTGGTGAGTGACGGTGAGCGGCGCGCGCCCGTGATGAGGCGTCAGCGCCCGGGTTGGAGAGCGTTCGAACTGCAAGCATACTCGCGGCGGCGTGGGGCACCAAGAGGACGCGCGCGGCCTGCGCATGGCGGGTGGCCCGCGCGCGATGATTCGTGATCGTCGCGACAGCGCGGGCATCAGCATGCGCGTGCCGGCCACTTGCCCGCTCCGCATTGCCCATGATCACGATGAAAGCGACTGTCGCGTGTGTTGTCGCTCTGGTCGCATCGAATGCTGTTGCAAGCAAGTACGACAACGACCGGGTCGAGATTTCCCGGGACGATGGCGTCGCCGTGAGCCTTTCGTCGTCATCGCTCGATCGCAAGGGTGTCCGCGCCGACGTCCTGGTGAAGCTGGTTTACGACAGGCCCGCGTCAACGCTACGCGTGGGCTTTCCGACCGAGAAAGTCATATCGCAATGGTCGATCGATTGCGCAAGCCGTACCGCTGCGATCGGTCGATCGACCGGCTACGGCGTTCAGCCCGACGAGGTCAACTCGATCGATGGCCAGCCGGATAACTTTCGAACCTACGAGCCCCGTACCTTCGGATACGCGATCACGCAATTTGTTTGTGCAACTTCGCGACCGCGGGCAACGTGTGCGGTTCGATTTCGTCGCTGCCGGGCAACGCAGATTCGTGACTCGAATGCGGCACAACGCGCGGAGATCGACGCTTCGAAATCCGTCGAGGATCGTATGAAGTTTGCGCGGACCATGCGTCCATTCCACTGATCAATTTCCCGGCACCGACGTCGGCACCGGCTCGACACCGGAAGACACATCCGCACACGCGCCGATTCCGCATACTTTCCACTGCTTCTCGCGGGTGTTTCCCACTGGTTGGCGGTGCGAATTTTTACCTAAGATGAAGCCATCATGCGCGTAATTCGGTGCCTGCACGCGCATGGAGGGAGGCGGGAGGCAGCGCCGGAGCGACGCCAGCGGATGTTGCCATCATGGATGCGAAAGTGTGCGCGCCGGCTGCCAGTCTCGCGACTGCAGCGACGCCAGCGGACGCGGCGGCAATCGCCGCACGAACGGTGCCCGGCTGCTCGGGTCGAACCGCTCCGCTGCGCCACGCGCTGGCCGCAATCGTTTGCGTTCTGGGCACTGCACAGGCCGTGCTCGCCGGGGCTTCCGCCGAGGTTGTCGATCCGGTCGACATGGTGCGCACGGTTGCCGGCGCGAATCCTGCCCCCGCCGATTCCGAAGCTGCGTCACACGACACGGCCGTGCGTCAGGTCGTGCTGGGCATCATCAGCTTCACCCACTGGCCGACCACACCCGTTCGCCTGCATCTGTGCGTCACGGGCCGGCCCGACTACGCGCGCGGCCTGACCGACACGCTGCAGGCCGGCTCGACGCTGCTCGACGTGCAGCGTGTGCGCTTCGACGATGCCGCGCTCGGCATCGCCTGCGACATCGTCTATCTCGGCACCCTGAGTGAAGACGAGAGAGCCCGCGTGAGAAGCGCGGTGGCCGGCCATCCGGTGCTGACGATTTCGGAACACGATCCGTCCTGCACCGCAGGCGGCATGTTCTGCCTCAACGTCGACGGCGATCGCGTGTCGTTCGACATCAATCTCGACGCGGTGGCACGCAGCGGCGTGCGCGTGCATCCGAACGTGCTCAATCTCGCGCGGCGGCCGGGGGCACCATGACACGACCCACGCCTCCGGTTTCGCTGTCGCGCGTGCCGCGCCCGACGCTGCAAAGCGTGCTGCGTCGCGCGCACCTGCGCCTCGCATTCGTCGCCGTCACGATGGCCGCCGTGTCGTTGATCGTGGTGGCCGTGATCGCATTGCGTGCGTATGCCGGCAACAACCTGAACCTGCTGGCCCGCTCGCTCGGTTATACGGTGGAGGCCGCGCTCGTGTTCGGCGACCGCGTCGCGGCGGCCGAGGCGATCGGGCTGATCGCCGGCGACGAGGATGTCGCACAGGTGGTGGTCACCGATAGCAAGGACGAACCGTTCGCGACGTGGCAGTTGCCTGCCGGCAGCGGGATCGCGCGGCTCGAGCGCGTCGTTGCCGACCTCGCGCTGCCGGGGCCCGTGACCGCGCCGGTGATGCACGACGGCATCATCGTCGGCCACGTGGTCGTGCGCGGCCGCGGCCATCAGTTCTTCGGATTCCTGCTGGGTGGCGTGGGCGGCATTCTCGGTTGCCTGGCCGTCAGCGTGATCGGGGCGTACATCAGCTCGAAGCGCCTGCTGCGTAGCATCGTTTCGCCGTTGCGCGCGCTGGCCGGCGTCGCCCACGCGGTGCGGCGCGAGCGTGCGTTCGCGCAGCGCGTCGAGCCCGCGGCGATTGCCGAACTCAACCAGCTTGGCGACGACTTCAACGCGCTGCTCGACGAATTCGAGGACTGGCAGAACACGCTGCGCGACGAGAACGCGTCGCTCGAACACAAGGCGACGCACGACGCGCTCACGGGGCTGCCCAACCGCGTGCAGCTCGAGTCGCGCCTCGCGCTCGCCCTCGGCGAGGCCCGCGTGACGGGGCAGCGGGTCGCGATCCTGTATCTCGACTGCGACCGCTTCAAGGAAATCAACGACTGCCTCGGCCACGAAGCCGGCGACGCGGTGCTGATCGGCATCGCGTCACGGCTGCGCTCGCAGGTGCGCGAGGCCGACCTGGTCGCGCGCCTGGGCGGTGACGAATTCGCGGTCATGCTGCCGGCCGTGCGCGACGCGGACAGCGTATGTCGTATTGCTGACGAGATCCTGTCCGGCATGGCGCCGTCGATCGAGCTGTCCGACGGCCGCGTGGTGGCCACCATGATGAGTGCCGGCATTGCGCTGTATCCCGATCACGCGTCGGATGCGAGCGGCTTGCTGCGGGCGGCGGATGCCGCGATGTACCGCGCCAAGCGCGCCCGGCCAGGCTCGTGGCAACTGGCCGAAGGAGTCGCGGGGGCGGCTTGAGGTTCATCGTTTCACGCTGCGGGCGAGGCCGCGGCAGTCGCTTGAAAAAGCGCTCGCGATGCGGGTGCAATCGAAGGGGTCAATGATGGACAACACGTTTCCGGTTGGGCTTGGGCGCTTGTGCATCGGCAGCGCGCTGCTTTTATGCATGCTGCTGGGAGGCTGCAAGACGCCGCCGCCGCTTCATCGTGGATTGACGCAGACGCAGGTCACGGCGCTCAAGTCGGCCGGTTTCCAGGAAACCCAGCAGGGTTTCGAGTTCGGCTCGACCGGGCCGATCCTGTTCGATTTCGATCGCTACAACCTCAAGCCCGATGTGCGGCGGATCGTCGAAAGGATCGGCCGCACGCTCCACTCGGCGGGGATCAACGGGGTACGGGTCTATGGCTATTCGGACGAGGAAGGCGTGGACGAGTATGACCTCGAGTTGTCCAGGCGGCGGGCGGAGGTCGTCGCGCTTGAACTGGTCGACGTGGGGCTCGATGCAAAGCGCATCGCGATCGTCGGGAAAGGGAAGCGCGACCCGGTCGGGGACAACAAGACGCCGGGAGGAAGGGCGCAGAATCGGCGGGCGGCGATCGTGGTGTCGCCGCGGTGATTGGTATGAAAGGATTTTGAAAGTGTCGTGCGTCATGCGATCAAACGCGATGCTCGATCGAGCATAGCGGCACAGCAGCGCCAGCCAGCGCGCGTTTCCTTCCCGAGCGTTCGCACTATTTCATCGTGACCGGGGGCGATGCCTCGCCCCGTACGGATCTGTCACACGTTTCATGCAGATTGTGTCGTGTTCCGCGCGTGCTGGCGCGGTGCTTCGGCGTGGGGAGCCGCGTCCGGGCGGCCCTGCCGCCGGCCGGTTTTCGGGCTATCGGGGGCCGGAATGGAAACGTTTGCGGGTGTCTTTCACGCTTCCGGATTTTGTCCTACATTATCGGGGCTTCGGGCCGGTCAACCGGCACCAGGAACCTGAGAACACAAGAAGGAACAAGCATGAGTTTCGCTCCGAACGGGGGTATTCCCACAGGAATGGGAGGTAGTGCGCTCGGCTCGTTGAGCGCGCTCGGCGGTCTCGCCGGCCCGGTTGCATCGAGTGTCGCCGGCAGCCTCGGGCCGCTCGCGGGCCTGGCCGGGCACGTCGACACCGTCCAGCGCGCGATGCAGCTCGCGCAGACAGGCTTCTCGCTGATGGACAAGACGCCCGGCGCGATCGCCGAGGCGATCAACGGCGCCGCCAACCCCGCCCGCCTGACCCAGCTCAACCGCTACGTGACGCTCGATACGCCGCTCGGCCCGGACGTGCTGCTGGTCAGCGCCGCCGTCGTCGACGAGCACGTCAACCGGTTGCCGGAGATTCATCTCGACCTGCTGTCGCATCGTCACGACCTGCGCCCCGAGGACCTGATCGGCCAGCAGGTCAAGATCCGGTTCGACCAGCAGGCGCGCCTGTCGACGCTCGAACGCGTCGTCGCATCGGGCGCCGCCGACAACGACCGTTACTTCGACGGCTATGTCGCGTCGTTCGACCGCGCCGGCAACCCCGGCAACGTCACGCAATATCACCTGACGGCGGTGCCGTGGTTCTGGTTCCTGACGCGCTCGACCGACTGCCGGATCTTCCAGAACAAGACCGCGCAGGACATCCTCACCGAGATCTTCCAGGAGCACGGCTTCTCCGACTTCGTGTTCGATATCCGCACGGCCCAGAAGCCGCTCGAGTACGTCGTGATGTACCAGGAGAGCTACTACAACTTCTGCGCGCGGCTGATGGAGCAGGAGGGGCTGGTCTGGACGCACCGCTACGAGAAGGACAAGCACTTCCTGGTGATTGGCGATTCGAACCTGCTGTTCCGTCCGATCGACGGGCTGGCGACGGTGCCGTTCGCGGCCACCGAGGCGAGCGAGGACAGCGGCATCGACCAGCTGCACGAAGGCCGGCGCTTTGGCGTCGGCAAGGTCACGTTCCGCGACTTCAACCACCAGAATCCGTCGTCGCCGCTGATGCTGGTGGAGGCCGGGCCGCAGAACCTCAAGCATGCGCGGCTCGACGCGACCGAGCGGTTCGAGCACCAGTCGCTGTACGACCACGGCGACGACGGCAACCGCTATGCGCGTTATGCGATGGAAGCCGAGGAGGCGCAGGCCCACCGCTATACCGGCGGCGGCTATGCGTGGCGCATGACGACGGCCGGCGCCGTCACGGTGGCGAATCATCCGGTGCTCGAGAACAACCAGGAATACGTGATCCTGCACGTGCGTCACGAGGCAGTGAACGACTACACACAGCACAGCGCGAAGCTGCCGTACCGCAACAGCTTCGCGCTGCTGCCGAAGAAGATTCCGTACCGTGCGCCGCGCGGCACGCCGAAGCCGGTGATTCACGGCACGCAGTCGGCGATCGTCGTCGGGCCGAAGGGCGAGGAAATCTACACGAACGGCAGCGCCGTGAAGGTGCATTTCCCTTGGGACCGGCGCGGCAAGAAGGATGGCTCCGATTCGATGTGGGTGCGTGTATCGCAACCATGGGCGGGCGACGGCTGGGGCGCGGCCGCGATTCCGCGGATCAAGCAGGAAGTGCTGGTTGCGTTCAACCAGGGTGACCCGGATAACCCGGTGATCGTCGGCCGCGTGTTCAACGGCGAACAGGGCAACCCGTACCACGGTGCGGCCGGCCAGACGATGGGGATCAAGAGCCAGACGCACAAGGGGCAGGGGTCGAACGAGATCCGCATGACCGACACGAACGGCATGCAGGAATTCTTCATGCACGCGCAGAAGGACATGAACACCGTCGTCGAGAACAACGAGACGCACAAGGTGCTGGGGCCGCTGCGCACTGTGCTGGTGGCGACGGGGAGCGAAGAGAAGCAGATTCCGCAGGGCAACCTGACCGAGACGATCGCCCAGAAGCGCAGTACGACCGCGACCACCGTCGAGGTGACGACGCCGGCCAAGGATGGCGGCGGCGGCACGCAGGTTCACATGGCCGAGCGCGGCATCCTGCTGAAGGTGATGGACAGCTCGATCTCGCTCGCGCCGGAAGGCATCCGGCTCGAGCACAAGGGCTCCGTGATCCTGATGACCGACGACGGCGTGATGATCAACGGCACGCGTATCGACCTCAACAAATAACTCGAACGAAACCAGCCATGCACTACGCAATCCACGAAGGCACCTTCGAACTGCCGGACGCGGCGCTCGATCGGACCGTCAACATCCTGATGATGAACGCCGGCCCCGGCGGCCTCAATCTCGTGATCGCCCGCGGGCGGTTGCGCGACGGGGAGAACCTCGACGCGTTCGTCGCGCGCGAATGGGAAGTCGCGTCGCGCGATGCCAGGATGCTGAACGAGAAGGCGCGGCGGCCGGTGACGGTCGGCTCCCGTGCGGGCGTTCAGATCGATTCCACGCTCGAGCGGGATGGCCGGCTCTGGCATCAGGTGCAGACGATGTTTCCGTCGGATGACGCCGGCCGCGTGCTGGTGATGACGTTGACCAGCGCGGCGCCGCTGACCGAAGAACAGCAGGCGATCGCCGAACGCATGCTCGCCAGTTTCCAGCCGCGCGCGGCGCGGCCGTCCCTGCTCGGGCCGGGTGACGCGTCGTGAGCGCGGAGAACTTCGCGGCCGCTCGCTTCGAAGATCCGATCCAGCACACGACGTTGATGGGGGAGCTTGTCGGCACGGTCGGGTCCGTGGTCGGTGGCGCCATCGTCGGTGCATTGGTGGCAGAGGCGATGGAGGGGCTGATCTTCGCCGGCCTCGCTGCGCTCGAAATCGGCACGGCCGGGTTGGCGACGCCGCTCGTGATTGCGATCGGCGTGGGCGTGGCGGTCGGCTCGGGCGCGTTGATGGAAGCGAGCGGCATGAACGACGCCATCGACGAGGGCGCGAAGTCGCTCGCCAATTCGATCGTGCCGCCCGTGATCAAAGGCAAGATCGCAAGCGGGTCGGGGAACGTCTACATCAACAACAAGCCGGCCTCACGGGCGGCGAAGCCGGGCGATCTCGATACCGTTGCGTGTACCGATCATCCCGGGCCGCAGATGATAGCCGACGGGTCGGGCAGCGTTTATATCAACGATCAACCGGCCGCGCGGGTCGGCGACAAGACGACCTGCGACGGGACGATTGCCGAAGGCTCGGACAACGTCTTCATCGGTGGCGGCACGCAGCGGGTACGGGATGTGAAGTCGGCCACGCGGCTCGGGTGGCTGGGGGCGGCGCTCGGTATCGCGCTCGCGGTGTGCGGCCGCGGGAAGATGAGTTGGGGCGACTTTCTGAAGAGCAAGGCGCCGTGTATCGCGATGAATTTCGCGGCGGGTGCGTTCGGAACCTGGCTGGGCAGTCTGGCGAGGCCCTCGGCGGGGCATCCGGTCAACGTCATTACCGGCAGCAAGGTGCTCGATGGCACGGACGATACCGACTTCGTCCTGCCCGGGCCGCTGCCGATCGTCTGGAAGCGTTTCTATAGCAGCCTCGATGATCGTGCCGACAGCCTGTTCGGGACGGGGTGGAGCGTGCCGATCAGCGTCGAGTTGCGGCTCGCGCGTGAACATGGCGAGGTTGCGTCGATCACGTACTGGGACGAGCAGGGGCGCGATATCGTGTTCCCGGCCGTGCCGCCCGGCGAGAGCCATTTCAGCGTGCCGGAAGGCATTTACCTGATCTGCACCGAGGGTGGCCACTATGTGGTCGAGACGGTCGACGGTGTGTATCGCGATTTCGGTCGTGCTCGTACCGACGCGGATAGTGAAGCGCTCAAGCTCTGGCGTCTCGAGGATCGCAACGGTAACTGGATCGAGGTCGAGCGAGAAGCGCATGACGAGGTCGTGCGGCCCGTAAGGTTGCACGATAGCGCCGGTCGCTTGCTGACCCTGTCGTACGACAAGTTGCATCCGCAACGTATTGGCGCGATCGAGCTGACCCGTGGTGTCGATGGCGAACAACCCGACACGTTGGTTCGGTACGCGTACAGCAACGCCGGCGAACTGGTGGCCGTTACCGATCGTAGCGGTCATGTCGGGCGACGCTTCGCATACGAGCATGGGCTGATGGTCCAGCACACGCTGCGTGGCGGCCTGCAGTGTTTCTATGCGTGGCAGGGTGTCGGTCGCGATGCGCGTGTCGTGCGCCATTGGACCGACGACGGCGAGGCGTACACGTTCGACGCGGATCTCGCGCAGCGTGCGGTGACGATTACCGACCAGATCGGTCGCGTGACGCGCTGGACGTGGAACGAGGATCAGCAGCCGACGAGCCATACGGATGCCGAAGGCCACGTGTGGCGGTTAGAGTGGAACGCGAAGCGGCAGTTGGTGAGCACGACCGATCCTGCCGGGAACACGACGCGCTTCGAATATGACGAGCGCGGGCGTCAGACGCAGCGCATCGATGCGCTTGGGCAGGTCGAGCGGACCGAGTGGAACGGGTACTACGACCTGCCTGTTGCGGAAACCGATCCGGCGAATTCGCGCTGGATTTACCGCTACGACGATCGCGGCAATCTGACGATGACGCGCGATCCGGCGGGTTTTGCGACCGAGTATCACCGGGACGAGCGTGGGCTCGTGCATACGATTCGCGATGCGCGGGGTGGGTACAAGTTCCTCGAGTGGAATGGTCGTGCGCAGTTGACATCGTATACCGATTGTTCCGGCAAGGTTACGCGGTTTGCGTATGACGCACGTGGTGCGCTCGCGCGTGTGACCGATGCGGCCGGGCAGTCGACCGTGTACGAAACGGATGCGATGGGGCGGGTCACGGGGATCGGGACGGCCGATGGTGCTCGTCAGACGTTCCGGTATGACGTGGCTGGGCGTCTCGTCGAGGTTGTCGATGCGAATCAGCGCAGCACGCGGTATGAGATCAATCCGCGCGGGCTGCTGCTTTCGCGTACCGATGCGGCTAATCGCGTCGTGCGATTCGGGTACGACGATGCGTTCCGGCTTGCGAGCCTGACCAACGAAAACCGCGAGTCGTATCGCTTCCAGTATGACCGTCGCGATTTGGTGGCTGCGCAGATCGGGCTCGATGGCCACAAGCGTACGTACGAATACGACGTGTGCGGCCAGGGCACGGTCGTGCGGGATGGAAAGATCGAGACGCGATACGAGCGCGATGCGATCGGGCGACTGACGGCGAAGCAAGCCACGCATGAGCGATGTGAGTACCTGTACGACAAGGCGAGCCGAATCGCGTCGGCCGAGTTGTACACGCTGGCTGCTCGTGGTCCTTTGCTGAAGAATCGGGTCAGCCTGAAGTACGGGGCGCGTGGTGAGGTGCTCGAGGAATACACGCCGACGGGCTGGCTTGCGCATACCTACGATGAGCTTGGCAACCGCGTCAGCACCACGATTTCAGGTGAGCGCACGATCGACTGGCTGCATTACGGTTCGGGCCATGTGCACCAGATTTGCGTTGATGGTGTCGCAGTTGCGGACATCGAGCGCGATGATCTGCATCGGGAAGTCCTGCGGACGCAAGGCAAGCTGACCAGTCACTTCGGGTATGACGCGGTGGGCCGTCGTGCTCGGCACGTTGCGCAGCGAGGCAGGGCGGCGGACGAACTGCTTGCGAAGCAGTGGCAATACGACGCTGTGGGAGACGTGATCCAGAAGCGGGATCTGCGCTATGGCACGACGAGCTACCGATATGACCCGACGGGGCGCATTGAACAGGCTGCCGGGCCGGGATTGCCGTCGGAGGTGTTTCGCTGGGACGCGGCGGCGAACCTGGTGTCGAGCGATCACCCGGGGGGCTTCGTTGAGCACAACCGGCTCAAGATGTTCGAGGACAAGCGCTTCGAATACGACGTCTATGGGCGGCTGGTTCGCAAGTTGAGCGGGCACGGGCCGGCCAAAGAGTTGGTGCTTGAGTACGACGACTGGAATCAGTTGAAGACCGTCGTGACGAAGGACCGGCTGGGTGTCGGGACGACGCATTTCGAATACGACGCGTTCGGTCGGCGGATTCGGAAGCTCAATGGGGGGTATGCGAGTACGGATTTCCTGTGGGACGGCATGCGGCTCGTGCAGGAGACGTATCACGACCGTCAGGGTGAGGAAGCGCTGACGTACTTGTATGAGTCCAACAGCTATGTGCCGCTGGCGCGGATCGACCAGGGCAAGGCGGCGGCTAACGACGACAATGCGCGGGATGCGGTCTACTATTTCCACAACGATGTGTCGGGGTTGCCGGAGGAACTGACTAACGCCGATGGCGAGTTGGTCTGGCAGGCTCGTTACAAGGTGTGGGGCAACGCGGTGCAGGAGGAGTGGATCGCGCGGGCTCCGCAGCGGTCGGTGCCGGAGTGGGGCGAGGTTCAGCCAACTGCGTCGACACCTACTTACTTACCGAGACCGCAGAATCTGCGTTCCCAGGGGCAATATCTGGACCGCGAGACGGGACTGCACTACAACACGTTCCGGTTCTATGATCCCGACATTGGCCGCTTCATTAACCCTGACCCGATCTCGTTGCGGGGCGGAATTAACCTCTATCAATACGCGCCGAACCCGATCTCTTGGATTGATCCCTGGGGGTTGACAGGATTCTTCACTCCGTCAGTGTTTAATGCTCCGTCCGGGAGTACTCATACTGTTTATCAACAAGCGATTGATTGGGATTTGCCGGTAAACACGCGAAGCGGGACATTAACGAATCTCGATTTGGCTGCAAGTGGAAAAAGTCCATTTGTTGTGAAAAATGGAGTGTATTCACAGCTCAACCTGCATCATTCAAACCAAGATGGACTGGGTTCCTTGTTTGAATTGTCAGCGGACACCCATCAACGGTATTATGGTAGCAAGGCGCTGCATCCTTATTTGCCCAATCCGCACCCAGTGAATCCGGTGAATAGAGATACATTCAATGCGGACCGTGAGGAGTATTGGAGGCAGCGTGCTGCCGCTGAAACGGAACGAAGAAAAGCTGCTGTCCGATGTGGAGGTTGATATGCTGTCAAGCAAAATTGTTTCATTTTGTCAGGGTAAAAATTGGTGGTTTGATGATGTTGAGCCGACATATAGGGATGCCCTCATAAGGATAGGGGTCGATGTTTCGTCGGATTTTTCGCAATTCTATTTGCACGTAGAGGATGGCCCAACCTTCACGTCGCGCAACGGGGAGATATATCAAATCTGCTGGTTTTTGAATAATTCTGACTATGATGGCAGATTGAAGATGGTTCGCGATACTCTTAAAATTCCAGAGCCATATATTCCGCTGGATTCGTTTCCTGGGGAGCGGGGGTATTTCTATAACAAGGAAACCGGTGAGGTTTTTGATGTTGGGTTGGGGGATTCGCTGAGGGAGTTTTTGGGTGGAAATATGAAGTCTAGATGGAATGGATTCAATGAATTTATTGAATGGTTTTTTGATATTTGATTATTTAGATAATTTATTTTGAGATGGCAAAGTTGATGGATTCTGTTGTGCATGAGGAAGTGGGGTGGTGCGGGAAGTCGTGTTTTTGTGCGGATCGGATGATTCATGATTCTGAATAGATCGGGACTTTATGTGACCGATTCGACCGACGCGAAGCGCATCACTGAACAACGCGGCCTTAGTGACTGGCTTGTCATTTTTTTTGCCAACAGGAATTGCATCCGCAGATCAGTTTTATGATGCGATCCGTAGCGCATGCCCGCTAGATCTACCGCTGAACAACAGTTGAAACTGGGACGCTTTATCAGATTCTTTGTGGTCAGGTTTGGATGAGGTGGAGCAGGAGAAAATCGCTATGTTCCGGCCAGATTCGGGTCGCGTGAAAATAGTGGGGCCGAAGGTCTTCGCTATTAGGATGGATATGCTCACTGATCTGTGTGCTTCGTTGGCTGATCCAAACGTAACGCTATCCAGTACGAAGAGGCTCCTCGTTGTTCAAACTCCAAGTTGACCGTGAACAAGAGACGCACAGGCGGAACTTTGTTGTAGCCGTAAACCGTCCGTGCCGATTGGTACACACTGGCGCACTCGTAGTGCGCTGCTGAAGAGTTGGGCCAATCTGGTGTACGGGGCGCGGAGAGGTCGTCAAGGAGCACATGTCGAACAGCTGGTTCGCGCACGCATACGACGAGTTTGGTAACCGCATTAGTGCGACGATCTCGTGGCGAGCACACGATCCACAGGCTGCATTATGATCCGAGGCGCTGATCTACTTTGAAACGCGAAGTTTTCAGTTTTAGGAAGGTCCCCGTAGACTCGGCGGTGATGCTTTTTCATGACCCGTCAATCCTAAGGGGAACGAGGGAATCTGTTCTCTTTTGAGGATTATGATTCTGCTGTTATTTAACCGATTCCCATCGGCGTTAACTCGGATTGCGAGCGGAGCCCCTGCGCCGACTAGCAAGGCTATTCGCTTGCGCCCTTGCGAAAGAATCTGACGCAAGTCGGACATGTATCTATCTGGGTTATGAAAAGTATCCAAGCTATCGCTCCCCGAATGCGCTATGGAGACGCTCAGCATACTTGATCTAGATAGCGGAAAAACGCTAAACGTGAGTAGGTAATTTCCTGTACCACTGCGCGTCGACTAGCCCGAAACCGATCTCTTACGGGTATGGGGCACTAATTTCCTACGCTTCAGAAGGATCGTCAAAGCCCGGTGATAGTCACGATCGTGATCGAACCGTTTCAAATCGTCACGTTTTGATCAATCTTGCCATGAGAAAGATCGTGCTAGCCGTGATTCGCTCCCCCAATCGGTATCGACACACACAATGACTCCGAGGGCTGACGGAGTCGCGTGCCTATACCGAATGGCTAACGTTCAGCTTAATACGCGTCGATGATGGTCTAATAGGCAACGTCAAAATAATGATGATCGCGTTTCCGTCGCATGTACGACGGGATGCGTTGCGCACGCTGATATCCTGTCGAATTCGTTAGTATCGAACCAACAGTAAAGGAGGATTCCGAATCATTAAAGCACCGTGGTAAACGAGCGCGGGCCGCAAGTGCTACCAACACTCACGACCCGCTAACCACAGCCAACTTTCAAGGAGTTGTCCATGGCTAAGCCGAATCATAAAGCACGACCGCCGAAGACGGAACGTTTCGTAACGATCCAGGAAATGTGGGGTTCCCCGAAAACGATGGAACCCAGGCCAGAGACGATTTATCCGTACATGAAGATCGGTGGAATGTGGCTGGTCAACGATGCGGGTTTTGTTCCGGGCCGCAAGGCGCAGATCACGATTGAGCCAGGCAGGCTGATCATCACGCAGATGTAAGAGGCAACGCCGCAGGATGCGGCCGCGCTGCGCGATATCGCGCAGCGCGTGTGGTGGGATTGCCGCTGCCGCGCACTGTCACCCCTCACCAGCCGATATTGCAAGACGACCGCCACGTTCCCGCACCACCGGTAGCCTTGCATTTCGTCCCCGCGCCGTTGTCATAGAACGTCCGCGTTTCCGGTTGCGGCACCGAAGGATCGAACGGATTCGGCGAGCCATGTGGACCGCGCGGGGCATCGTACGGGCGCTGCGGTACATACGAACCACCGCCACCAGCTAGTCGCGAGCCATTGGCCCGCAGGTATTCATTCCAGTTCTCCGCGCGCTGTTCATAGCCAGGCACTGCGCGACCAAAACTATCATTCCCACCCGCACCAAGCGCAACGCGATTCGCGGGCAACCCGAAATCGGGCTCATGCTTGGCCGAATGCGGCGGTACTACGAGCGCGTCGCCCGTCACCCGCAGCGGACGCGTATCCGGCGTAGCAAACGGCGTGCGTTCCACCGGCGCGGCGTACTTCGCCTGGCGACGACTCATCCGCGCCGCATGCCCGTCATCCCGAGCAGCAGCCCTGCGCTCCGACCGAAACACATTGGCACCCACCGACCGATCGGTCAGCGAATCGCGCCCGGAAGCATTGGCGGCAGAAACGGAAAGCGCACACGCGATCGCGGCGGCGGAAGAGAGGCAGAAAGGGTGATTCATCAGCGTTCCGAAGCAGGTGATATGCAATGAGAAAAAAACGGCAGATCACTGGCTGGCGGCTGGGCGACGGACGGGCGTCGAAGCGGCCCTGAAGCGGCTGCGAGGCGCTGCGTGCGCGACTCACAGGAAGGCTGGCTGGATTGCAGAAGCGGATTCGTATTATTTCATAAAAATAACAATTAGCTTCCAAATGTTTAGTCGGTGTTTGTAAACAGTAGGATTGACCACCCCGACCGCCCGCCCCGAGTTGGTGCCAATCCAAACAATCATCAGTCGATTGATTTTCGGCGATCAGTCCCTTAGTAACCCGAAAACGCATCGCAAGAAATCCGATATCGCCGAAAGCCAAGCGCAGCAAGGCAACTGCCCAATCCGACCCACCCCATAGCAACCCAATTGCACCCCAGACAAACGTTCTCGCCCCGCCCAAGGTTGCGCCCCCATCGCCACCGCCACCCCCAAAACCCTCCGTGTTTTCCCTCGGTCGACCGGCATTTTTGACAGACGATTTAAAAACGCCCATATAATTTCGACTGCCTTGCCAATGGCTGTCGGACCATCCCTCCGAACAAGCGATTTGGCAAGCGGGGCAGGCGAAACGCTTGCGCAATGCAAGACGCATCACGATGTCTTTCCGAACCAGACGTCCCCTTCGGGGACTGCAAGAGCCGGGCCCCGCTACGCAACATTCCGCTGGAGTTCCGTCTTCTATGTGTCTCGGGCGTGTCCCATGTCCTCGCCCCGGGTGCTGTTCGATTGCGCAAGTCATGCCGCCTTTGCCCGTATGACTAAACAACATCGAGGAGCTCCCAGATGACGCTGTCCCGTCTTACGTCCATTTCCGCCGCCGTGCTGTTCGCCGCCGGCGCCGCCGCCGCGCACGCGGAAACCGTGAAGATCGCCATCGCTGGTCCGATGAGCGGTTCGGTCGCCCAATACGGCGACATGGTGAAGGCCGGCGCGCTGACCGCGATCGAGCAGGTCAACGCCGCAGGCGGTGCGGGCGGCAACAAGTTTGAAGTCGTGATGATGGACGACGCATGCGAACCGAAGCAGGCCGTCGCCGTCGCCAACAAGATCGTCAGCCAGAAGATCAAGTACGTGATCGGCCACGTGTGCTCGGGTTCGACGATTCCCGCGTCGGACATCTACGAGAACGAAGGCATCGTGATGGTCACGCCGTCCGCCACCGCGCCGCAGCTGACGGAAGGCAAGAAGCGCCACTTCATCTTCCGCACGATCGGCCGTGACGACCAGCAAGGGCCGGCCGCCGCGCACTACATCATCAACAACGTGAAGCCGAAGAAGGTCGCGGTCCTGCACGACAAGCAGTCGTACGGCCAGGGCATCGCCTCGTCGGTGAAGAAGGACCTCGAAGCCGCGAAGATTCCGGTCGTCCTGTTCGAAGGCATCAACGCCGGCGATTCGGACTACTCGGCGATCATCACGAAGCTGAAGTCGCAAGGCGTCGACTTCGTCTACTTCGGCGGCTACCACCCGGAAATGGGCCTGCTGATGCGCCAGGCGCGCGAGCAGGGCGTGAAGGCCACGTTCATGGGGCCTGAAGGCGTGGGCAACAAGGACGTGACGGCGATCGCCGGCCCGGCGTCGGAAGGCATGCTCGTCACGCTGCCGGCCGACTTCTCGGCCGATCCGGCCAACGCGGGCCTCGTGAAGGCGTTCGCGGACAAGAAGCGCGACCCGAACGGCCCGTTCCAGATGCCGTCGTACGCAGCGGTGAAGATCATCGCCGACTCGATCGCCGGAGCGAAGACGACCGACCCGACCAAGGTCGCCGCGTACATGCACAAGACGACGTTCGACACGCCGATCGGCAAGGTCGCGTATGACGCGCAGGGCGACCTGAAGGCGTTCAAGTTCGTCGTGTACACGTGGCACAAGGACGCGACGAAGACCGCCGCCAAGTAAGACGGAGTACCCGCCCGCGCACCCGCCCTGTCCGAGACCCGGACGGGGCGGGTGCGTATTGGCAGCGCATCGGCCCAGTGCGCAGCCAAGGAGCGGCCCGAGACGACACCGTGCGTTGCGCGCGGCCACGCCGTGATCCGGCGACGGCATGCGACACAACGCCAACGGGAGCTTCCCGCACATGACTGACTTCTTTCCTCAATTCGCCCAGCAGCTGGTCAACGGCCTGACGCTGGGTGCGATCTATGCGTTGATCGCCATCGGCTATTCGATGGTCTACGGCATCATCGGCATGATCAACTTCGCCCACGGCGAGATCTACATGATCGGCGCCTACGTGGGCCTCGTGACCCTCACCGCCATCGGTATCTCGGCCGGCTATCCGCTGCCGCTCGTGCTCGGCGCCGCCCTGATCGTGTCGGTGATCGTCACCGGCCTGTACGGTTTCGCGGTCGAGCGCGTCGCGTATCGGCCGCTGCGCGGCGGCCCGCGCCTCGTGCCGCTGATCTCCGCGATCGGCATGTCGATCTTCCTGCAGAACTACGTGCAGATCGGCCAGGGCGCGCGCGACGTGTCCGTGCCCGTGCTGATTTCGGGCGCGTTCGACATCCATCTCGGTGGCGACTTCGACGTGACCGTCCCGTATTCGCGGCTGATGATCGTCTGCGTGACGCTCGTGCTGATGATCGCGCTCACGCTGTTCATCTCGCATTCGCGGATGGGCCGTGCGTGCCGCGCATGCGCCGAGGACATGAAGATGGCGAACCTGCTCGGCATCGACACGAACCGCGTGATCTCGTTCACGTTCGTGCTCGGCGCGATGCTGGCCGCCGTCGGCGGCGTGCTGATCGGGCTGACGATCGGCAAGCTGAACCCGTATATCGGCTTCGTCGCGGGCATCAAGGCGTTTACCGCCGCGGTGCTGGGCGGGATCGGCAGCATCCCGGGCGCGATGCTCGGCGGCGTGCTGCTCGGCCTCGCTGAAACCTTCGCCGCAGGCTACATGCCGGCCGAGTACAAGGACGTCGTGGCGTTCGGCCTGCTCGTGCTGATCCTGCTCTTCCGCCCGACCGGCCTGCTCGGCAAGTCGGACATCGAAAAGGTTTGAGGGAGACGCAGATGAGTCAAGTCATTTCCGTTCGCCGCCCGGCCGCCGACGCTTCGATCGGCCAGGCGCTGAAAAATGCCGTGGCCGCCGCGTTCCTGACGGCGATCCTCACGATTCCGGTGCTCGGGCTGCAGCTGAGGCTCGAAGGCTACCAGGTGGCGCTCACGCCGCACTGGCGGCCGGTATGGATCGCGGTCGCGGGCGTGTTCCTGTTCCAGCTGTTCAAGCCGTGGCTCGTGCGCGCGAAATCGTCGGTGAAGCTGCCGGCCCTGCCCGCGATGGGCGCGCAGCAGCAGCGCGTGATCGTCTGGGTGCTGCTCGCGGTCGGGCTCGTGTGGCCGTTCTTCGGCTCGCGCGGCGCAGTGGACGTCGCGACGCTCGCGCTGATCTACGTGATCCTCGGCCTCGGGCTGAACATCGTGGTCGGTTTCGCGGGGCTGCTGGATCTCGGCTATGTCGGGTTCTACGCGGTCGGCGGCTATACGTACGCGATGCTGAACCAGTACTTCGGGCTGTCGTTCTGGGAATGCCTGCCGCTCGCCGCGATCGCGGCCGCGACGTTCGGCTTCCTGCTCGGCTTCCCGGTGCTGCGCCTGCGCGGCGACTATCTCGCGATCGTCACGCTCGGCTTCGGCGAAATCATCCGCCTGCTCGCGAACAACCTGACGAGCCTCACGGGCGGCCCGGACGGCATCTCGGGCATCCCGAAGCCGACCGTGTTCGGCTACGAGATGGCGCGCAGCGCGAGCGTCGAAGGCGCGAAAACCTTCCACGAACTGATCGGGCTGGAATACAGCGGCGACCACGTGGTGATCTTCCTGTACCTGCTCGCGCTCGTGCTGGTCGGCTTCACGCTGTTCGTGACGAGCCGCCTGATCCGCATGCCGATGGGCCGTGCGTGGGAAGCGCTGCGCGACGACGAGATCGCGTGCCGTTCGCTGGGCCTGAACCCGACGCGCATCAAGCTGTCGGCGTTCACGCTCGGCGCGGCATTCGCGGGTATCTGCGGCGCGTTCTTCGCGGCGCGCCAGGGCCTCGTGAATCCTGAGTCGTTCACCTTCATCGAATCGGCGCTGATCCTCGCGATCGTCGTGCTCGGCGGGATGGGTTCGCAGCTCGGCGTGATTCTCGCGGCGATCCTGCTGACCGTGCTGCCGGAAGTCGCGCGCGGCTTCGCCGAGTACCGGATGCTGATCTTCGGTCTCGTGATGGTGTTGATGATGATGTGGCGTCCGCAGGGCCTGCTGCCCGCGAGCCGTCCCCACGTGGAGTTGCCGCAATGAGCGCGAATACGGAACTGTTGAAGGTCGCCGGGCTGCAGATGCGCTTCGGCGGGTTGCTCGCGGTGGACGGGATCGATTTCGACGTGCGTCGCGATGAAGTGTTCGCGATCATCGGGCCGAACGGCGCGGGCAAGACCACGGTGTTCAACTGCGTCGGCGGCTTCTACAAGCCGACCGGCGGCGACGTCGTCCTCGACGGCCACGCGATTGGCGGGCTGCCGAGCCACAAGATCGCGTTGAAGGGCCTCGTGCGGACGTTCCAGAACATCCGCCTGTTCAAGTCGCTGACCGTCGTCGAGAACCTGCTCGTCGCGCAGCACCGCAAGGTGAAGGCGGGGCTGCTGCCCGGCCTGTTCTCGACCCCCGCGTATCGCCGTGCCGAGAAGGAAGCGCTCGAACGCGCGGCCGTGTGGCTCGACCGGATGGGGCTGACATCGGTTGCCAACCGGCCGGCGGGCACGTTGTCGTACGGGCATCAGCGGCGTCTGGAGATCGCGCGCTGCATGATCACCGAGCCGCGCTTGCTGATGCTCGACGAGCCGGCAGCCGGCCTCAACCCGCAGGAGAAGATCGAGCTGCAGCACCTGATCGACAGGCTGCGCCGCGAGTTCGGCGTATCGGTGCTGCTGATCGAACACGACATGAGCCTCGTGATGGGCGTGTCCGACCGCATCCTCGTGATGGAGCACGGCCGGCCGATCGTGATCGGCACGCCGGAAGCGGTCCGCAACGACCCGCGCGTGATCAAGGCGTATCTGGGGGAAGAGTGATGCTGAAGCTGGAACAGGTCCATACGCACTATGGCGCGGTCGAGGCGCTCGCGGGCGTGTCGATCGAGGTGAACAAGGGCGAGATCGTCACGCTGATCGGCAGCAACGGCGCCGGCAAGACGACGTTGATGATGACCGTGTGCGGCACGCCGCGCGCGTCGTCGGGCCGCGTGCTGTTCGAGGGCAAGGACATCACCGCGATGTCGACGCACCAGATCATGCGGCAGGGGATGGCGATCTCGCCGGAAGGGCGGCGCGTGTTCCCGAGCCTGACGGTGCTCGAGAACCTGAAGATGGGCGGCTTCTTCGCGAGCCGTCACGAGATCGACGACGGCATCGAGCACGTGTTCAAGCTGTTTCCGCGTTTGAAGGAACGCGCGACGCAGCGGGCCGGCACGATGTCGGGCGGCGAACAGCAGATGCTGGCGATCGGCCGCGCGCTGATGAGCAAGCCGCGCCTGCTGCTGCTCGATGAGCCGACGCTCGGCCTCGCGCCGCTCGTGATCGCACAGATCTTCGACATCATCCGGACGATCCGCGACGAAGGCGTCACGGTGTTCCTCGTCGAGCAGAACGCGAACAAGGCGCTCGGTGTGGCCGATCGCGGCTACGTGCTCGAAACGGGGCGCGTGGTGCTCGCCGATACGGGCGCGAACCTGCTCGCGAACGATCGCATCAAGCAGGCCTACCTCGGCGGTTGATGCCGAAAGCCGCCGGCCCGCAACGGGCCGGCGGCGCTTCCGCTTTTGCTTTCTCATGCGAGGCCGGTTCCCGGCC
Source organism: Arapaima gigas (assembly GCA_900497675.1). Classification (NCBI taxonomy): domain Eukaryota; kingdom Metazoa; phylum Chordata; class Actinopteri; order Osteoglossiformes; family Osteoglossidae; genus Arapaima; species Arapaima gigas. The sequence continues at coordinate 43,452 of UFQX01001119.1, forward strand.
TTGTCTTCATCCGATCCTGAACGTGCTTTTCAGTACGTCGCGCAGATGCAGCGCGGCGCGATTGCTGTCGTCCGTCAGGATGGTGATCAGGTGCGGCGGGAGATCGGGCAGCACGATCCCGGCGACGTGGCTCGTCAGGTTGCCGGACACGCGATCGTGCTCGATGAGGCCGACCGCGAGGCCGTTCGCGATACACGCCTCGACCGCCGGCGAACTGGCGCTCTCGAGCAGCATCCGGTGCGGGATCTTCGCTTTCTTGAGCGCGTTCAGCGCGGTATCGCGGTACGGGCAGCCCTGCAATTGCACGGCGATCGGCAGCGGCGCGTCGGGATTGAACTTGAAGGTTCGCGCGGCGACCCACACCGGATGGGTCTTGCCGAGCAGCTCGCCGTGCGGCATCGCTTTCGGCACCACGGCAATCGTGATGTCCAGCTGGCCGCGCGAGAACAGCGACTGCAGCTCTTCGCTGGAGCGTGCTTCGACCGTCAGCTCCAGCAGCGGCCGGTCGGCGGCGAAGCGCGGCAGGAATTCCGCCATGAAGTGCGCGGCGTACGAATCGGGGATGCCGAGCCGCAGCTTGCCGGTCAGCATCTGCGGCGACAGCGATTCGACGAGCCGGTCGTGGCTCAGCAGGAACTCGGTGGTGTCGCTCAGCAGCTTGTGGCCATACTGCGTGAGTTCGACGGCCTGGTTGTTCCGCGTAAACAAGCGCTGCGCAACCATTTCCTCGAGCTTCTGAATCTGCGCCGTGACCGACGACGGGCTGCGATTCACATGCGCGGCCGCATCCTTGAAGCGGCCGAGTTTCGCGACGGCATGGAAGGTTCGCAGCAGGTCGACGTCCAGGGTGCGCGGCATGATTTGGTTTTTCCGAATCAGTGATTCAGGTAATGTCGATTGACGGAATTATTGAGCATCCCATATTCTCGGTCAACAGGCAGACAACGGCAGGCAGCCGGTCGCGCGTTGCACGTATCCGGGGAACGATTCATGTCGATCAACGATTTCGTTGTAGATGCATTGGTGCGGGACAGGAAGTTGAAGGCCGAGTCGGTATGGACGGTCGAGAATCACGAAAAGTATTCGACGCTCAAGCGCAGCGACGATGACGCGAGGAGAAAGGAAGCCGGGCGCGAGGTGTTTTCGCTGATGCGCAACCTGAACGAGCTGGGCGTGCGGAGCCCCGCGCTGTGCGCGGACCGCGACGGCAACGGTTCGTTGCGCGAAGCGATCGGCAAGTTGAGCGAGCGGCTGGCGCTGCAGCGCGCGCTCCGGGACGACGCCGAACTGCAGTATCACCGCCTCGGGCTCGAACCGATTCGCCCCGGGGATCTGGCGGACCCGCGCCTGTCCCCGGCAACTTTCTGAGAGCCGTCGCCCCATGCAGCTATTCCTGCTCCAGCTCGTTTTCGTGTTGTCGTGGAGTTCCGGCTTCATCGGCGCCAAGCTCGGCGCGGAGACGGCCGGTGCGTTCAACCTGCTGTTCTGGCGGTTCCTGCTCGTCACGCTGTGCCTCGCGATCGTCCTCAACCGGCAGCTCGGGCGCCTGACGTGGGAGAAGCTTCGCTATCACGCGGTGATCGGCTTCCTGTCGCAGTTTCTCTATCTGGCGTGCGTGTACGTGGCGATTCAGCATGGCCTGCCGCCCGGCATCGCCGCGATCGTCGCCGCGATGCAGCCGCTCATCACGGCGGCGATTACGGCGGTGGAAGGCAGCGAGCGAAGCGGGGCGCGCCAGTGGGCCGGGCTCGTCGTCGGGTTCGTCGGCGTGGGCATCGTGATCGGCGGGCAATATGCGCTGCCCGCCGGGTCGGTCGGGCTCGTGATGTACCTGCTGCCGCTGGTGTCCGCGCTGGGGCTGTCGATCGCGACGATCTATCAGCGCCGCCGCGCGCTGACGGCCGCGCGCAGCAACGAGGACGGGCTGTTCCTGCCGCTGTTCGTGCAGGGCTGCGTGAGCCTCGTGCTGTTCGCGGTGTGCGGGATCGTCACGGGCGACCTGCACGTGCCGACCCAGCCGAACGTGTGGGTTTCCGTCGTGTGGCTGACGGTGTTCTCGACCTTCATCGCCTATCTGTCGCTGTGGGCGCTGCTCAAGCGCATGCCCGCGACGCGCGTGGCGACCCTCGTCTATCTCGAGCCGCCCGTGACATTGATGTGGGCCGCATGGATGTTCGGCGACCGCATCGAGGTAACGACGTATCTCGGCATCGTCGTCGTCGCAGTTGGCGTATGGCTGGCCGGCAAGTACGTGGAGCGGCCCGCGCGGGCGCGGCGGGCGAACATGGAGGCGGCCGGCCGCTGATGCCCTGGTTGCGCGCGCGGTTCCGGTGTAGCGTCGCGGTACTGTCATGCCCCGCGAAGGAACCCGATGAAAGTCAAACGGATCGTCGCCAATGTCGACACCCGATCAGTCGACGACGCGAAGTGCTTCTATCAACGGATCTTCGGCCTCGACCTGCTGATGGACCACGGCTGGATCGCGACCTACGGCAATGCCGAGCGGATGGACGTGCAGATCAGCTTCGCGTCGCAGGGCGGATCGGGCACGCCGACGCCCGACCTGTCGATCGAGGTCGACGACGTCGATGAAGCGCTCGCACGCGTACATGTGGCCGGGATCCCGGTCGAATACGGGCCGGTCGACGAGCCGTGGGGCGTGCGGCGGTTCTATGTGCGTGACCCGTTCGGCAAGCTGGTCAACGTGCTCGCGCATCGCTGACGCTGCCCGCCGGGGCGGCTTGACGAATGTTTACGCATGCAACGCCAACCCCTTCACCGCCTTGTCGACCGCCTTCTTCGGTCCGCGCAACGCCAGTCCGACGAAGTCGAGATTTTCCGCGTCGCCGGCGCGAAACACGTCACGATTGGCCGCGTCGTGCCCGGTCGCGCTGTGACATGGCGGGCTGCTTGCTGAGCGGAGTAAGTATGTAGCTAGATTTGCTTCGATCGTAGTTAAATTGGCTACATTCAGGTAATCCACTCAAGTCGATGCAGAATCGGCGACTCGGACTATGCCTTGTAGCCATTTGAGCTACAATCGTAGTCAATCATGCTACGATCCATTGCCTCGACCCTGTTTAGTGACTATCGGCGCCGCGCGTTGGGCCTGCTCCTGTTGAGGCCCGACCAGGCGTTGCATGTCCGCGAGATCGCCCGTTTGACGGGCACGACGCCCGGTACGCTGCACAAGGAACTGAGCAAGCTGGCCGAAGCCGGCATCCTGAGCCGGGACCGGCAAGGCAATCAGGTGCGTTATCGCGCGAATCGAAGTTGTCCCATTTTCGAGGAACTCGCTTCGATCATGCGAAAGACCTCGGGTATGGGGGATGTGCTGTCCGACGCGTTGTTGCCCTGCGCCGAGGAAATCAGTGTGGCGTTCGTGTTCGGCTCCGTCGCGCGTGGTCAGGAGACGGCGGACAGTGACGTCGATGTGATGGTGATCGGCTCGGTTGGTTTTGCAACGGTGGTCCGGCTGCTTTACGACGCACAGGCGACATTGGGGCGGGATATCAATCCCAAGGTGCTGTCCCCGGACGAGTTTCGCGACGGCGTTGCCGGGCAGGATGCCTTTTTGCGGGACGTGCTTGGAAAACCCAAGATTTTCTTGATTGGTAGCGACCATGACCTTGCAGAACTTGCTCGGCGTTAGTCTCGATGCGGTCCGGCCGGACCGAGAACAAGCGATGCGCCTGCTGGCCGCAGCGGAACGAAATTTGGCGGATGCGCAACTCGCAGCATTGAGCAACGAAAACCGCTTTGATGCGGCTTATAAGGCGATCATGCAACTCGCCATGCTGGCGTTGCACGCGAACGGATTTCGTACATTGACGAGTCGGCCGGGGCACCACCAGACGGCGATCCAGACGCTTCCACAGACAATCGGCTTGCCGGTTGAGCGCATGATCGTACTCGACGCGCTGCGCAAGCAGCGCAATCTGTCCGATTACTCCGGGGATGTGGTTCAGGCGTCGGCGGTTCGCGAGTGTTTCGATAGTGCGTCGGCGCTCCTGATTGATGTAAAGGCGTGGATGGACGGGAACAAGCCGGAGTTGCTGCACGCGCAATAGCCGTTATCGTGTTGAATCGTCGATTTGACGTGCCGGTTCACGCATGCAACGCCAACCCCTTCACGGCCTTGTCGACCGCCTTCTTCGGCCCGCGCAGCGCCAGCCCGACGAAGTCGAGATTTTCCGCGTCGCCAGCGCGAAACACTTCACGGTTGGCCGCGTCGTGCCCGGTCGAAAACATCGCGTGCACGTAGGGCACGATCGTGAGTTCCCGCGACAGCGCCTGCCGGTGCGCGGCCTGCAGGCCGTTCAGGTCGGCCGCGAACACCAGTATCGGCTGGCCCAGCATGCGGCCGTAGCGGCGTCCCGACGCATCCTCGTAAGGCTCGCCGAGCGCTTCGGGCGCTTCGGCCGCGACGCCCGTCGCGAGAAACGCGACGACGTTGAGTTTTTGCCACGCGGCGAGATCGTCGCGCACGATCAGCGCTACCTTGGTATCGAACATGAGTGCTCCTTGTAGAGACGCTCATGATCGGCTGCCGCGCACGATCAGTCTGGAACGTTTGTGCACAGTTGCCGGTAGGCGGCCGGCGTGATCCGGTACGCGCGGCGGAACCAGCGGCCGAGGTGGCTCTGGTCGGCGAACCCGACGTCCGCAGCGGCCTGCGCGGGCGTGCGGCCGGCCGCCAGCAACCGGCGCGCGGCACGCAGCCGCAAGCGCACCAGGTACGCGTGCGGCGACGTGCCGAACGCACGCTGGAACAGCCGCGTCAGCCGGAACCGGTCGATCCCCGCGACGTGCGCGAGTTCGTCGAGCCCGATGTTGCCGTCCATGTGTTCATGCAGCAGATCGCGCACGCGCGCGATCGCGGGTGGCACGACGGCGCTTTCCAGCACGAGCGGCCCGCGCAGTTCGCCGCCGAGCCGGATCAACAAGCGGTCGAGCGTCTGGTCGCGCGCGAGCTTTCCTTCGTTGCCGTGGATCGCGAGAAATGCCTGGCGGATTGCGTCGACGAGGCCACGATCGTCGACGAGCGTATGGCCGAACGACACCTCGACGCTACCGAGGCCCGGCAGGTCCAGCCGGCGCGCCGCGCGCTCGACCCACGCTTGCGGCAGGTACAGCATCCCGTAGGTGAAGCCGCCGGCTTCGGGCGCGTGGCCATCGTGCAGCGCGCCGGGCTCGATCAGGATCGCGCGGCCCGGCACGCTCGTATGCACCGACCGGTGGCACTGGAATTGCTGTACGCCCTGTTCGGTGAAGCCGACCAGCATGTCGTCGTGATCGTGCGTATCGTATGCATGGCCGTTGAAATGCGCATGCAGGCTTTCGATGCCGGTTTCCGCATCGCGCCGTGCGACGAGCCAATGGCCGGTCGTGTCGATGGGCTTCGCGGGTGTCGTCATCGGAGGCGTCGCGGGTCGTCGTGGCGTGACGGATAGTGTACGCAAGTCGCGGGGCAGTGGTTGCGGGTGCGCATCATGCTTCGTTCGCCGCCGCTTGTTCGTCGCGTGCATATTGCGCGGGCGGCCGGCCGACGTGGCGCGTGAACGCGACGCTGAATGTGCTCGCGGAACTGTAGCCCACGCGCCCCGCGATCTCGGCGATGCGGCCCTCGTTGCGGCGGAGCAGATCCTTCGCGAGCGCCATGCGCCACGTGAGCAGGTATTCCATCGGCGCGAGGCCGACGGCGCGGCTGAAGCGTTCGAAGAAGGTCGAGCGCGACAGCGCGGCTTCCTTCGCGAGCTCGACGATCGTCCACGGATGGGCGGGGCGTTCGTGCATCCGGCGCAGCGCGGCGGCCAGCCGGCTGTCGGCGAGCCCGCGCACGAGGCCGCGCGAGGCGTCCGTGCCCGCCGAGAATCGCAGTGCCTCGATCAGCAGCACTTCCACGAGGCGCGACAGCACGAGTTCGCGCGCCGGCCGCTGCGCGCGCGATTCGTCACGCACGAGTTGCACGAGCGTGGTCAGGCGCGGTTCGCCGCGCACGTGCACGTATTGCGGCAGCAGCGATACCAGCAGCGCAGCGTCGGGCGAACTGAAGCTGCAATGGCCGGCCATCATGCGTGTGTCGACCGGGCGGTTCGCGTCGCCGATCCGGTATTCGCCGTTGTCGAGCGCGACCGGCGCGGCGGTTTCGACGCCGGGCGGCGGGAGGTCAAAGCTGGATATCGCGACGCCGTAGGCAGCCGGAATCAACACGAAATCGCCGGGCAGCAGGTCGATCGGCGGATGCCCGTCGATCGCGACCCGGCACCCGCCATCCAGGACCACGCAATAGAACGGCTCGCCGGCGACCGTGCGGCTGATGCGCCAGGGGCTCGCGCCGTGAACGAGCTTGGAATACCGCGTGCTCGGCTGCAGCAGCGTCACGACCTCGGCTAACGGATCGATCATCGCCGGACTCTCGCAAATGAAAATCGGATTGTCGATTGTAGCGAATACGGATCCGGCCATCTATCGTACGAACACATGCTCAACACGTCACAGGAGTGAGTTCGCATGAAGACCGTATTGATCACCGGCTGTTCCTCCGGCTTCGGCCTCGAGATTGCCCGCTATTTCCTGGCCCGCGACTGGCGGGTCGTCGCGACGATGCGCACGCCGCGCGAGGACGTGCTGCCGCCGTCGGCGAACCTGCGCGTGCTGGCGCTCGATGTCACGAATCCCGACAGCATCCGCGCGGCGATCGACGCCGCCGGCCCGATCGACGTACTCGTCAACAATGCCGGTTTCGGCGCGGCGGCACCGGCCGAACTCATGCCGCTCGACACGGTGCGCGCCCTGTTCGAGACCAACACGTTCGGCACGATCGCGGTCACGCAGGCCGTGTTGCCGCAATTGCGTCAGCGCGGAGCCGGCGTGGTCGTGAACGTCACGTCGAGCGTCACGCTGAAGGTGCTGCCGCTGCTCGCCGCCTATCGCGCCAGCAAGGCGGCGGTCAATGCGTACACCGAATCGGTGGCGCTCGAACTCGCGCCGTTCGGCGTGCGTGCGCATCTCGTGCTGCCGGGCCGTGCGCCCGACACGCGTTTCGCCGAGAACGCACGCGCGCACATGCACGGCTTCGAGCACGAGGCTTATGCGGAATTTGCCGCGGCGGTCTTTGCGCGCATCGTCGACGAAGCCGCGCCGATCACCCACGCGCAGGACGTCGCCGAAGCCGTGTGGCGCGCGGCGACCGATCCGTCGAGCCCGATGCGCATTCCGGCCGGCGCCGATGCCGTCGCGTGGGCGGCGGAAGCGGGCTGAGGCTCGCCGACCTGGGCGCGAGCCTGCTTGCCGGCGACCGGATCAAGCAGGCTCGTTTGCGTGAGTGATGCAGGATGCTGCCGGTCTGAAACGGGCCGGCAGCGCGATGGCATACACGTACGTGCATGCATCACGGACCGATGCGGTCCGTGTCTTTCAGCATGTCGCGCCCGGCATGAAAGAACGCCGCGTGCGCTTCTGCTCGCCGTCTGTTCGTTGACCATGCATGGTCGCGCCATCGCTACCCCCACCCGATACACGAGCGACCATGCCGAGCCGGACTTCTACTGCTACTGGCCGCCTTCGTACAGCTGGTTCAGACGCTGGAGTTCGCCCGACCTCTGCATCCGCAGGTATTCGTCCTTGACCTGCGCGCGCGTGAGCCCGGTCGGTCCACCCGCCTGCGAACCGGCGCCGGGCATGCTGCCCATCGACGTTGCGCTGATCGCCGAGTCGGACGGCTTGCTCGACGCTGCCGCTGCGCCATCGTCCTGCGCGCGGGCGAGGCCGGATGCGCCCAACACACAAACGACGGCCAGTGCTGCCTTGACCATGCTCTTCATCGTGGCACCTCACATGAAAAAGCGATGCAACAACCACGACGCGAATTCTGCGTCGTCCGCGTATGTCGACGTTCCGCATGCGTCACGTCGATCTTCCCCCCGGCAATTTCCCAAGGTGTTCCGGCGATTGACGCATCGGCATGCACTTCGCAACGGGTTTCTGTCGCGCATGTCGAGTCGTCATGTGCGCGTTCGACTCGCGCATCGTGAATCGTGTCATTCCGCCGCCATGCCATCGCGCCGGACAAATTCTCCACGCCGAACGCAGAAGTGGGTTCGTCACGCGAATGCAGCCGGAATGGCGAAATGATAGAACCCGCCTGCCGGTTTAACGCCCTCCTGAAAGGGGGTAATTGCCCTCGTTGTCATGTGGCATGCCTAAACTGGACAGACATCGCGGAACGTGTGAAGTCGAGCATGTCGTCGCGGCCCGCGCGCGAATCCGGTGCATGTTCGAGGAGCGCATTCATGTCTGACAAACACGTCGCGCTTGCGAGTCATATTCGTCGGCTCTGTTCGCTTGCCGTCGAGCCGCATCTCGTCATTCCTCAGGTGATTGAGGCGACCCGGCACATCGTCGGTGCCGATTGGGGCATGTTCTTCTATGCCGACGAACACTACGCCGTGTCGGACGTGTGCAGCGAAAACGAGGTGGTCTATACGCTCTTGCCGACGTATTTCGCGAACATCCACAACACGTCCCGGCAGGAGGTGCTGGGCATCACGTTTTCGGGTGCGATGCGCCGCGGACGCGGTTTCGACAACAGCGTGCACTACGACGATGCATTGCTCGCGAGCGACATGTATGCGGATCTGTGGCGGCCGGTGTCGATGCGCCACTGTCTCGAGCTGACCGCGACGGACGGCACGCGCGGCTGGGGCAGCCTGCTGCTGTCGCGCGCACCGGGCGCGCGTCCGTTCTCGGAGCAGAACCATCGCGACATCGAACCCGTGGCGCGGCATCTTGCGCATGCGCTGTCGCAGCCCGTGCAGCCCACGCTGCGCGAATCGGAATGCAGCGAATCCGCGACCATGGTGGTCGACGACGATGGCCGGCTCCTGCTGCACAACGCGAACAGCATCCGGATGCTGGCGCTCGCGACCGGCGAGCCGCTCGCGTTCTACCGTCACGAACGCTTGCCGGACTGGCTCGCGCCGCTCCGGTCGAACCTCGACCGGATCTGGCGCGGCTACCCGGCACCACCCGCGACGTTCGAGCGTCGCAACCCTGCGGGACGTTTCCGCTTCAAGGCCTATCGATGCACCGACGCGGCCGCGTTGCAACGCGATGCCGCGATCGTGATCCATATCGAACACTTTCCGCCGCTCAGGCTGATGGTCGAACGGCTCGGCTTCGCGTTCGGCCTGACCGAGCGACAGCGCGAACTCTGCGTGCAGCTCGTGCTGGGCCGCTCGCACAGCGAGATTGCGCGCGACTTCGCGCTGCGCGACAGCACGGTCGTCGATCATGTTCGCAAGATCTATCGCCGGCTCAACGTCCACAATCATGACGAATTGCGCAGCGTGTTTCGGGCCGGTCGGCTCGACTAGGTTTCGACGCGCGCGGCGTGATGCCTGGCGTTTCGTTACAGCGCGCGCCGGATTGCCTGCTCGAGTAATGACAACCCGAGGTCGATTTCCGCATCGCTGACGGTCAGCGGCGGCGCGATCCGGAATACGCCGCCCATGCCCGGCAACTGCACGATGTTCATGCTGAGCCCGAGGTTCATGCATTCGCGCGTGATCTTCGCGCCGAGCCCGTCCGCCGGTTCCTTCGTGCGGCGATCCTTGACGATCTCGACGCCGAGCAGCAGCCCGCGTCCGCGCACGTCGCCGATGCAGTCGAAGCGTTCCATCAGGTCGAGCAGGCCGCGCCGGAGCCGGTCGCCCATCACGTTCGCGCGCGCGACGAGCCCGTCGCGCTGCACGACGTCCAGCACGCGCAGGCCGACGGCCGCGGGCAGCGGATCCGACACGTGCGTCGTGTAGAACAGGTAGCCGAGTTCGTGCGCGCGTTCCTCGATAGCCGCGGACGTCACCATCGCCGCGAGCGGCAGCCCGGCGCCGAGCGTCTTCGACAGCGTCAGGATGTCGGGCGTCACGCCGTCGCGCTGGCACGCGAACATCGTGCCGGTGCGGCCGACGCCCGTTTGCGCCTCGTCGAGGATCAGCAGCATCCCGCGTTCCTCGCACTTGCGCTTGAGCGCCGCCATATAGCCTTCGGGCAGTTCGATGATCCCGCCCGAGCTGAGGATCGGTTCGGCGATGAAGGCCGCGAGGTTGCCGCTCGACTGGCGATCGATCAGGTCGAACGCGTAGTCGAGTTCAGCCAGATAGTCGTAGCCGCCGTTGCGCTCGAAGCGCGGGCGGTACGTGAACGGCGCCGGAATCGCGAACGAGCCGACGGCGGCCGGGCCGACGCCCTTGCGGCCGGCGCTGTACGTGGCCGACGCGGCCGCGCCCGTCATTCCGTGCCACGACTGCGCGAAGCCGACGATCTCGTACTTGCCGGTGACGAGCTTCGCCATCCGGATTGCCGCTTCGTTCGATTCCGCGCCGGTGCTGAGCAAGAGCGCGCGATCGAGGCCGGCAGGCGTGACGTCGGCGAGGCGCGTCGCGAGGTCGACGACCGGCCGCGACAGCATCCCGCTGAACAGGTGGTCGAGCTTGCCCGCGTATTCGCCGATCACGGACACGATCTCCGGATGGCTGTGGCCGAGCACCGCGCTCATCTGGCCCGACGTGAAATCGAGGATCGCGCGGCCGTCCGCGTCGTACACGAAGCTGCCTTTCGCGCGCTCGATGATCATCGGCTCGAACGTGCCGCCGTAGCGGACCAGGTGCTGCCGGGCGTTGCGCCAGAAGGTCGGGTCGTCGTTCAGGGACATCGGGCGTCTCCAGGAAGGGGCAGGGGGCGCTTGCAGTCTAGGCGCGCGTCTGGTTTGATGGAAACGAATAGTTCTAATGCAAGGTAGAAAAGGGGCTAATACCTTGGGGCTTTCGCTCGAAATCGACCTGCTGCGCTCGTTCGTCGTGATCGCCGAGGTGCGCGCGCTCAGCCGCGCGGCCGCGCGCGTCGGCCGGACCCAGTCGGCGCTCAGCCAGCAGATGAAGCGGCTCGAGGAGGCCGTCGACCAGCCGCTGTTCCAGCGCACCGGGCGCGGCGTGGTGCTGACCCATCCGGGCGAGCGGCTGCTGGTGCATGCGCAGCGCATCCTGCGGCTGCACGACGAGGCGATGGCCGACCTGTGCGGCACGGGTTTGTCGGGGACGATCCGCTTCGGCTGCCCGGACGACTACGCGGAAGTCTGGCTGCCTGCGCTGCTGCGGCAGTTTTCGAGCCAGCATCCGCAGGCGATCGTCGAGGTCGTGTGCGGACCGACGCCGCGGCTCGTCGAGCAACTGGAGAAACGCGCGGTCGATCTGGCGATGATTTCATTGCCGGACGACGGCGCGAACGACGACATCATTCGCCGCGAGCAACTGGTCTGGATCGGCTATCCGGGGCTCGAACCCACGCATTTCGATCCGTTGCCACTGGCGCTGTCCGATCGCGACACGCTCGATCACATCGCGGCGTGCGAGGCGCTGGATCGGGCCGGCCGCGACTATCGGGTCGCGTATGCGAGCAGCAGCCTCGCGGGGCTGATCGCGCTGGTGCGTTCGGGGCAGGCGTTCGCGGTGATGACGCAGACGGCGGTGCCGGCCGACCTGGCGATCGTCACCGGCGATCCGCGCCTGCCGCCGTTGCCGGCGGTGGGCATTGCGCTGAAGTTCAATCGCAAGCGGCCGTCGCACCTGACGGCGGCGTTCGCCGAGCATATCCGGCTCACGCTGCCGCTGTTGTGATGCGCACGGCCGCTGTGCCGACGCATTACTCGACCGTCGACGAAGTCGACACCTTTGCCGCGCCACTTGCGTTGGCTTCCGCTGCCGCATCGCGCACGCGGATCGCCGCCTGCATGCCCGACAACTTGAGTTCGGTCTCCTGATATTCGTTGACCGGCTCGGAATCGGCGACGATGCCGCAGCCCGCGAACAACCGGCAGGCGCCGCCCTCGACCAGCGCGGAGCGCAGCGCGACGATGAAGTCGCCGTTGCCGTGCGCGTCGATCCAGCCGACGGGCGCCGCGTACCAGCCGCGATCGAAGCCTTCATGCGCACGGATGTGGTCGAGCGCTTCGGCGCGCGGATGGCCGGCCACCGCGGGCGTCGGATGTAATGCCGCAACGACCTGCAGCAGCGTCGCATCCGCCTTCAGCGTCGCGCGGATCGGCGTGCTCAGGTGCTGCAGCCTCGGCAGCCGGTGCAGCGACGGTTGCCCGGGCACGTCGAGTATGCGCGACAGCGGCGCCAGCGCCGCGCGGATCGCGTCGACGACGAGCGCGTGTTCGAGCCGTTCCTTCGCGGAATCCATCAAGGCCGCGCCGAGGGCGCGATCGTCGTCGGGCGTGGCGCCGCGCCGGATCGTCCCGGCCAGCGCATGCGTGCGCACGTCGCCGGCCGCGACACGCGCGAGCCGTTCCGGCGTCGCGCCGACGAAGCAGGCTCCTTCACGACGGACCGCGAACAGGTGCGCGTGCGCGTCGCGCTTGCGTAGCCGGCGCAGCAGCGGCGCGACGGCAACGGGCCGCGCGTACTGGTCGAGCACGTCGCGCGCGAGCACGACCTTGCCGAACCTGCCGCCGCGGATCGCGTCCACCGCCCGCCGGACTTCGTGCTGCCATTCGCTCGCCTGCAGCGCCTGCGTGTGCAGCAGGTGCGGCGCATCGTCGTCATGGGCGGCAGCGAGCGTGCCGAGCGACTCGATGCGTGCGAGGCACGCATGCGCGAGGGCGGCCGGATCGTCGTGCGCGGCGACGACGTGCTGGCAGACGGCCCAGTGCGCATCGCCTTCGCGCACGACCAGCAGCTTTGCCACAGTCATGCTTGCATCGGGAAACGGCGCCCAGTGTGTGCTGCGTGGACCATGCGAATCGAACCGGAAGCCGCCGACGAGGCGCGGCGGCTGCGGGCCGGCCATCACCGCATCGCGAACGAGCGTGTGCCAGCGCGCATCGATCTGCGCGAAGCGCGTGTCCCCGGTGGCGGTCAGCTCGAGCGCGCCGTCCCAGCCGAACAGCGTGACGGACGCATCGCCGGCTTCGTGGAAGAACCACGGTGTGGCGCCGTCGTCCCACGCGGCGATCAGGTCGAAGAAGTCGAGCGGGCGTAGCGGTACCGACACCGACGCGAGCGTCGGCGTGCCGGTGTCGGCGGCGCGGCGGGCGCCACGGGCGAACGTGTCGTGCAGCAGCGGGAGGCCGGCGTTCATGCGAGCCCCCGCTGATGCCGCCAATACTGCGTTTGCTGCGCGATGTACCACGCGATCAGGCCCGAGAACAGCGTCTCGACGTAGTCGGCGTCGAGGCCGGCCTGTTCGGCCCAGCGGCGCCGGTCGGGCAGCATCGCGGCCACCCGTTCCGGCGCGGCGATGCTCGCTTCGTCGGGCTTGAAGCGCGACGCAGCCTTCACGTACTGCATGCGCTGGCCTAGCGCATCGATGATGTCGGCGTCGAGGCGATCGATGGCTTCGCGAATGTCGGGCAGCCCCGTGCAGGCGTCCGGTGTCTTCATGTGTACTCCTTTCCGTAACGAAGGGAATGGTCGATCCGTTCGACCAGATGCGCGATCACCGCCGGGTATTGGTGGCGCAGGTAGAAGTGGTCGCCGCTGAACGTCTCGATGCGGATCGGGCGCGACGCGACGTCCTGCCACGCGCGCGCCTCGTCGTTGTCGAGCTCGGAATCGGTAAGCGGCAGCATCACGCCGAGCGGCGTATCGAGCCGTGGCGGCCGGTCGCGGCGATACGTCTCGATCGCGCGGTAGTCGTTGCGGATCATCGGCAGGTAGATCGCGCGCATTTCCGGATCGGCGAGCAGCGCGGCGTGCTCGCCGGACAGCCGCGCGACATCGCCCACGAGCGCGTCGTCGGATTGCAGGTGCAGGTCCGACGGGCGCTGGCGATGCGGCGGCGGCAGCGCGGACACGGCCAGGTAGAGCGGCGCCGCGCCACGCGCTTCGAGCCGCGCTGCCACCTCGTACGCGAGCGCCGCGCCGAGGCTGTGCCCGAACAGCACGAGCGGCGCGTGGGCATAGCGTTGCAGTGCATCCGCGGCGGGGCCGGCGAGTGCGTCGATCGACGTCAGGCACGGCTCGCCGAAGCGTTCCTCGCGGCCCGGATACTGCAGCGCGAGCAGGTCGACGTCCCACGGCAGCGCGCGGCTCCAGCCGCGAAAGAAATTCGCGGTGCCGCCGGCGTGCGGGAAGCAGACGAGCTGCGCGCGCGGGCAAGGCGACAAGCGCAGTTCGCGGATCCAGTTCGAATCGGTCGGGCGTGCGCTCATGCGGCCGCTGCCTGCAACTGGCGGCGCAGCAGGTCGCGCAGCGATTTCTTGCTGGTCTTGCCGATGCCGGTTTCCGGGAAGCGCGGCATGAACTCGATGCGATCGGGAATCTTGAACGCCGCGAGCCCGCAGTCGCGCAGGTAGCGTTTCAGCACCAGCCGGGACGGCGCGGGTGCGCGGGCGACGACGAACGCGCACGTGCGCTCGCCGAGCAGCGGGTCGGGCATCGCGACCACCGCCGCGTCGTGCACTTGCGGATGCGCGAGCAACAGGTTCTCCACTTCCTCGGCGGAGACCTTCTCGCCGCCACGATTGATCTGGTCCTTGTCGCGGCCTTCGACGACGAGGTCGCCATCCGCGGTGCGCCGCACGCGGTCGCCGCTGCGATAGAAGCCGTCGGCCGTGAACGCGGTCGCGTTCTGCTCGGCGAGCCGGTAGTAGCCGCGGATCGTGTACGGGCCGCGCACCTGCAGTTCGCCGATTTCGCCGGGTGCGACCGGTTCGCCGGCATCGTCGACGATGCGTACTTCGTCGCCGTCCGACACTGGGCGGCCTTGTGTCTGCGCAATCCGTTCAGGCGAATCGTCGAGCCGCGTGCAGCAGATGAGCCCTTCGGCCATGCCGAACACCTGCTGCAGCCGGCAGCCGAGCACGGGCGTCACGCGTGTGGCCGCGTGGTCCATCAGTCGCGCGCCGCCGACCTGCAGCACGCGCAGGCTCGACAGGTCGGCCAGCCGTTGCGGCTGTTCATCGAGCCACAGCAGCGCGAGCGGCGGCACGAGCGCGGTATGCGTGACGCGCTCCTGCGTGATCAGCGCGAAGCTCTGTTCGGGCTCGGGCCGCCCGGTCGTGATGACGCGGCCGCCCGCGAGCAGCGCGCCGATCGTGCCGGGGCAGCACAGCGTGAAGTTGTGCGCCATCGGCAGCGCGGCGAGATATACGGTGTCGGCGTCGAAGCCGCTCGCGGCGCTGCACGCGCGCACGTTGTACAGGTATTCGCAATGGCGGCGCGGGATCAGCTTCGGCGTGCCGGTGGTGCCGCCCGACAACTGGAAGCATGCGATGTCGTCGGCGCGCGCGGCGCATTCGTGCAGCGGCGGGCCATCGTACAGCGCATCGAGCGGCGTGAACGCGTGCTCGTTGCCGGCCATCACGATGTGCTCGAGCGTCGGGCAATCGGCCTGCAACGCGACCGCGAGCGGCCGGCAGTCGAATTCGCCGAGTTGCGCCGCGCCAAGATACGCACGCGCACCGGCGAAGCGGCAGAACGCGCCGATCTCGTAGTGCCGGTGAGCGGGAAGGGCGAGCACCGGCCGCACGCCGAGCTGGAACAGCGCGAAGCAGGTCTCGATGAAGCGTGCGCCGTTCGGCAGGTGGACGACGACCGCGTCGCCGCGCGTTAGGCCGAGACGCGCGAGGCCGCCCGCCAGTTGGCGGATGCGCGCCAGCAGGTCGCGATAGCTGAGCCGGCAGGTGCCGTCGACGACGGCGAGCGCATCGGGATCGCGTTGCGCCTGCGCGTCGAGCGCATCGAAGAAAGTCGTGTCTTGCCAATAGCCTGCGTCGCGGTAGCGGCGTGCGAAGTCGTCGGGCCAGTCGGGCGCGTCGGCCGGGAAGGCAGGCGCCACGGAGGGAAGGGAGGTTTGCATGCGCTGACCTTGGGTTCCGGCAAGTTGTCAGAAAATGTAAATGAGAGGTATTATCATTTGTAACAAGTGCCGCGATAACGTCGTTTCTTTCGATATCGCGGCAATTTCATTCGATCGGGCGCCTGTCGCGCGGCGCCCGCCCGGCCCGGCCGGACAATCGGCCGGTTGCCGCCGGCGCGCGCCGGGCCGCGCGTGCCGCCTAACCAACGGACCTCCGATGAGCTCGACCTCCTTCGCTTCGTCACGACGTCACCCGCCGGTGCTCGTGCCCGGCAATCATCCGGGCGTGGTGCACATCGACGCGGGCATGAAACTCATGAGCGGCACGCTGTGCTCGGATAGCCGCGACTGGTACGAGGAGCCGCTCGAAAAAGGGCTGAAGCTCGTCCTCGTGCAGAGCGGGCAGTTGCGCTGCCGCGTGCCGGGCCAGCCCGAGCAGTGCATCAAGGGGCCGGGCCTGTGCGTGATCGCCAACGACGGCGAATTCACGACGCACCAGATCTACGATCGCGACATGCCGCTGCGCTACACGATCGTGCAGCTCGGCCTCGACGCGCTCGACCGCAACCTGAGCCTGTTGCCGGAGAAGATGCTCGCGCCGACGGGCGGCGACCCGCGCATCGTCAGTTGCCCGGCGTCGAAGGCGCTGCAGGCGCTCGCGGTGCAGATCGCGACGTGCCCGTTCGAAGGCGCGGTTCGCGAGTACTACCTGAAGGCCAAGGCATTCGAACTGACGGCGTTGAGCGCGCAACTGCTGGCGACGCAGCGGCAGTTCGCGCCGGCCGACGTGCGCGTCACGTCGTCGGACGTCGAGCGCGTGTATGCGGCGAGCGACATCCTGACGCGCGAGCTCCAGCAGCCGCCCACACTCGATGCGCTCGCCGGCAGGGTGGGGATGAATTCGCGCAAGCTGACGGCCGGTTTTCGCAAGGTGTTCGGCACGAGCGTGTACGCGTATCTGCAGGAATACCGGCTGCGGACCGCGCACGCGATGCTGTGCGCGGAGGACGCGAACGTGTCGACCGTGGCGTACCGCGTCGGCTACAGCCCGGCCCATTTTTCGATCGCGTTCCGCAAGCGCTACGGCATTTCGCCGAGCGATATTCGTGCGTCGTCGAACGCGATCGACGACGTCGAGATGGCGCGCGCGGCAATCTAAAACAACTGACCGGCAGCCTAAAGCAATCGACCGGGCTCATGGGTGTGAATGAGATAGATTCTCATTCACGGGTGGCCGCCGCCGCGCGGATCCGCCATCGAACGACCCATACAAGGCGTGCCCATGAGCCAGACCTCTGTCGATTCCAGCATCGATCATTCCGACCCTTCCCGTTTTTCTCCCATAGCCTTTCGCTCGCAGCTCGTCGCGATGATCGCCGAGCTGCTCGACGAGCCCGTCGACGAAATCGCGTCGCTCGACGATGACGAGGACCTGCTGAGCTGCGGCCTCGATTCGATCCGGCTGATGTATCTGCAGACGCGCGTGAACCGCCTTGGCTACGCGCTGACGTTCGATGCGCTCGCGCGCACGCCGACGCTCGGCGCGTGGGCCGAACTCCTTGCGAATGCGCCGCGCGTCGCCCCCGCGGCGCCTGACGTCGACGCGGCCGAGGTCGTCGAGGTCGACGTGCATGCGCCGTTCGACTTGTCCGCGGTGCAGCAGGCGTACTGGCTTGGCCGCGGCGATGGCGAAGTGCTCGGCAACGTGAGCTGTCACGCGTTCCTCGAATTTCGTAGCCGCGCGATCGATCCCGTTCGTCTCGATGCGGCATGCCGGCTCGTGCGCGAGCGCCATCCGATGCTGCGTGCGCGCTTCACTGGGGGCCGCCAGCAGATCGTCGCGGCGCCGGACGCGCCGGTGTTCGCGCATGCGGACTGGCGCGGCAGGACGGCCGTCGATGCGGAAACCGAATGGGTGTCGCTGCGCGCGCGCCGGTCGCACGAATGTCTCGACGTCGAGCACGCGCAGGTCTTCATGATGGGGCTCGTGCAGATGCCCGGCGGCGAGGACCGCGTATGGCTGAGCGTCGACCTGCTCGCGGCCGACGTGGACAGCGTGCGGTTGCTGATGCAGGAGATCGGTGCCGCGTATGCCGAGCCGTCGGCATTGCCCGACGCGCCGTCGACGTGGTTCCCGGCCTGGCTCGCGCGTCGCGCGGCCGAAACGAGCGATGCGCGGGCCGCGGCGCGCGACGCGTGGCAGGCGCGGCTCGCCACGCTGCCGGAAGGGCCGGCGCTGCCGCTCGCCCGTGCGCCGGAAACGATCCGTGCGCCGCGTTTCAGCCGCATCGCGCATACGCTGAGCACGGCCGAACTCGCGCGCCTGCAGGCGCGGGCCGCGCAGCATGGCGTCACGTTGTCGTCAGTGTTCGGCGCGGCGTTCGCCGCGGTGCTCGCGCGCTGGAGTGGCCGTCACACGTTCCTGCTCAACGTGCCGCTGTTCGACCGGCACGGTGATGCGCCCGATCTCGGCCGCGTGATCGCCGATTTCACGACGCTGCTGCTCGTCGAATGCGACCTGCGCGCCGACGCGAGCGCGGCCGATACGGTGCGCGCGTTCCAGAATCGGCTGCACGGTGCGATCGCGCAGGCCGCGTATCCGGCGCTCGACGTGCTGCGCGATGCGCGCCGGCAAGGCACGCCGCGCGCGGCGCCTGTCGTGTTCTCGTGCAATCTCGGCGACGCACCGTTCGTGCCCGACGCATTCGCGCGCGTGTTCGGCAATCTGCACGACATGATTTCGCAGACGCCGCAGGTGTGGCTCGACCATCAGCTCTACCGTGTGCCGGACGGCGCGCTGCTCGCGTGGGACAGCGTCGACGGCCTGTTTCCCGACGGGATGATCGACGCGATGTTCGGCGCGTATGTCGCGCTCGTGCAGGCGCTGTGCGATCGCGACTGGCGGCTGCCGATCGTCGTCGAGCTGCCGTCCGCGCAGCGTCGCGTACGCGATGCGCTCAACGCGGTGCCCGCGCCCGGGCGGCCGCGCACGCTGCATGCCGACTTCTTCGCATTGGCCGCGCGTGAGCCGGCGGCCGTTTCGTTGCGGTACGGCGAGCAAGCGGTGACGCGCGGCGAACTGGCCGCGCAGGCGCTTGCGATCGCGGGCGGCTTGCGTGCGGCCGGCATCGGGCACGGCGACGCTGTCGAGATCAGTCTGCCGCGCGGGCCTGCCCAGGTAGCCGCGGTGTTCGGTGTGCTGGCCGCCGGCGCGTGCTACGTACCACTCGATATCGCGCAGCCGGCCGCGCGCAAGGCGTTGATCGAACGCGCGGCCGGTGTAGAGGCCACGATCGGCGACGCGACGCTCGCCGATGCAGCATTGCCGCATTTCGGCGTCGCGGCGTTGATGCGGCACGAACCGCTGGCCGCGCCGCTCGCAGTGGCGCCGCAGGCTACCGCGTACGTGATCTACACGTCCGGTTCGACGGGCGTGCCGAAGGGTGTCGAGATGACGCATGCGGCGGCACTCAACACGATCGATGCGATCGATGCGCTGCTCGGCCTGAGTGCGCAGGACCGGCTGCTCGCGGTATCGGCGCTCGATTTCGACCTGTCGGTGTATGACCTGTTCGGCGTGCTCGGTGCCGGTGCCGAGCTTGTGTTGCCGACCCAGGATGACGCGCGCGACGCGGCGCGCTGGATCGAGCTGATCGCGCAGCATCGCGTAACGCTGTGGAATTCCGCGCCCGCGCTGCTGGAGATGGCGCTGGCGGTGCCGGCCGCGGCCGACGCGTGCCGCAGCGTGCGCGCGGCGCTGCTGTCCGGCGACTGGATCGCACTCGATCTTCCGGCGCGCTTGCGCGAACGATGTGGCGACGCATGCGTGTTCCATGCGCTCGGCGGCGCGACCGAGGCCGGCATCTGGTCGAACGTACAGACGGTGCGCGACGTGCCGCCGCACTGGCGTTCGATTCCGTATGGCCGGCCGTTGCCGGGGCAGGCCTATCGTGTCGTGGACGCTGACGGCCGCGATGTACCCGACTATGTGCCGGGCGAACTGCTGATCGGTGGCGACAGCCTCGCACGCGGCTACCGGAACGATCCCGAGCTGACTGCGCAGCGCTTCGTGCAGCAAGCGTCGGGCCGCTGGTATCGCACGGGCGACAGGGGCCGCTACTGGCCCGACGGTACGCTCGAGTTCCTGGGGCGCGAGGATCGCCAGGTGAAGGTGCGCGGGCACCGGATCGAACTGGGCGAGATCGAGGCCGCGCTGGCCGCGCATCCGCTGATCGACGGTGCGTGTGCGAGCGTGGTCGGCGGCGAGGCTGCGCGCATTGCCGCGGCATTCGTGCCGGTCGATCGCGCATCGGATGCAACGCTGCCATCGCCTGCGCTCGCGGACGCGGACGTTGCCGATACGGTGCACGCGGAAGCGGCCGTCGCGCGTGCAGTCGCCGATCGGCTGCTCGACGGCGATGCGGCCTTGCCGCCGTCGTTGCGTGCGCATCGGCATGCAAAGGAGCACGTATCGATGTCGATCGACGGCGCGCTCGATCTGCTCGGCTGGCATGCCGCCGATCTCGACGACCTGGCCGGAGCGCTGCGTGCGCTCGCCGCGGACCGGGAAGGCGCCGCGCGGCGAGTCCCGCTCGATCCGAGGATCGCACCGCTGGCGTTCGCGGCACGCCTGCCGGATGGCGCACGCGTGCTGCGCGAGTTTGGTGATGCGCTGCAGGCCCAGGCCGCCGTATGCACTGAACCGTTGCGCGTCGCGGTGCTCGACGCGCGCGCCGGGCAATGGTTCGATGCGGGGCTCGGCGTGCTCGACGATCCGCGCTTCGACGTGACGCTGTTCGACGCGTCGCCGGGTCTGCTGCACAACGCGCAGGCGTACTTCACACAAACGATGCCGACGTTGCAGACGATGCAGGACGGCCTGCTGCCCGTTCGCCATCTCGGCCGGTTCGATTGCGTGATCAGCTTCGCCGCGGCGCACCTGCGTGACGATCCGCGCGATACGTTCAGAATCGCGGCAGCGTTGCTGGCACAGCATGGCCGCTTGCTGTTCGCCGACGTGCTGCGCGATTCGCCGCTGCGCGAACTCGTTGCGGGCGTGACGGGCGATGCGTCGTTGCCGCGGCCGTTTGCACACGATGCGCTGGCGTCGGCGGCACACGCATGCGGCTTTGCGCTGGAAGCGTCACGGAGCTGGCGCTCGACTGCCGTTGCCTGTATCGACGCGCGCCATGTTGGCGAGCCGGTCGCGCAAGCGGCGCTGGCCGACTGGCTGCATGACCGGTTACCTGACGCGATGCGTCCCGATGCGCTGTGGTGCATCGCACGCTGGCCGCTCAACGCGAATGGCAAGATCGATCGGCGAGCGGTGGGAGACGCGCTCGCGCGAGCGCTCGGCGACGCACCGGCCGCACACGATGCGTTCGTGCCGGCCGACGACCGGCAGGCGACGCTGCTCGCGTGCTGGGAGCACGCACTCGGCCGCCCGGCGAATGCGCGCGACGCGACGTTCTTCGCGCTCGGCGGCGACAGCCTGCTCGCGACGCGCCTGCTCGCGCAACTGCGCGAGCGGCTCGGCGTGCGGGTCGGGATGGCGACGTTCTACCGGCAGCCGACGCTCGCGGGTCTTGCCGCGCGGCTCGACGAGGCCGCGCCGGCCGAAGGCGACGCGCCGGTTGCGACGATCGAGGAGGGCGTGCTGTGAGCTTCGATGACGTGCTCGATCTCTGCCGCGAACGCCAGATCGAACTGTGGTGCGACGACGGCGGACAGTTGCGCTATCGCGCGCCGGCCGGCGCACTCGATGCGGACCTGGCCGCGCGCATCAAGGCCGAACGCGATGCGTTCATCCGCTTTCTGCAGGACGGCGCGTGGCGCAGCGATCCGGCGCGGCGCCATGAGCGGTTCGCGTTGACGCCGGTGCAGGCCGCGTATGTGCTCGGCCGGCACGAATCGTTCGAGTTCGGCGGCAATGCGTGCCATCTGTATGTCGAATACGGTGAGCCCGCGAATCTCGACTGCGTGCGCTTCGAGGCGGCGTGGAACGCGTGCGTCGCGCGGCATCCGATGCTGCGCGCGATCGTCGAGGACAACGCATGGCAGCGCGTGCTGTCCGACGTGCCGTGGCAGCCGCTCACGGTGCACGATCTGCGCGAGGCCGATGCGACCGCATTCCACGCGCACGTGAAGCGCGTGCGCGAGCGCCTCGATCATGCGGTGCATGCGCTCGACCGCTGGCCGGTGTTGCAGCCCGAAGTGAGCCTCGGGACGGACGGCGCGGTGCTGCACCTGTCCGTCGATTTCACGTTGATCGACTACCCGAGCCTGCAATTGCTGCTCGCCGAATGGCGGCGCCGTTACGACGATCCGCAATGGCAGCCCGCGCCGCTCGATGCGACGTTCCGCGATTACGTCGTCAATGAAGCCCATGCGGGCACGCGGGCCGATCATGCGCGTGACAAGGCGTGGTGGCTTGATCGCATCGACGATCTGCCGGCGCGGCCCGATCTGCCGGTGGTACCCGCGATGCAGTCTGATGCACGGCCGCGCTTCACGCACCGGCATGCGCGGCTCGATCGCGCGCAATGGGCCGCGTTGAGCGGACACGCAAGCCGCTTCGGGCTGAGCGCGGCAAGCGTCGCGCTGGCCGCGTTCGCCGAAGTTGTGGGCCGCTGGAGCCAGTCGCCCGCGTTCTGCCTGAACCTGACGGTGCTGAACCGCCCGCCCGTGCATCCGCGCATCGACGCGGTGCTCGGCGATTTCACCGCATTGAGTCTGCTTGCTGTCGACGCGACGCAGGGGCGCGATTTCGTCGAGCGTGCGCGCACGATCGGCGTGCGGATGTTCGAGGACCTCGATCATCGCGCGTTTACCGGTGTCGACGTGATGCGCGAACTCGCGCGGCGGCGCGGCAAGGAGGCGGCGCTGATGCCGGTGGTGTTCACGAGCGGTATCGGCA
This sequence comes from Arapaima gigas, assembly GCA_900497675.1. NCBI lineage: Eukaryota > Metazoa > Chordata > Actinopteri > Osteoglossiformes > Osteoglossidae > Arapaima > Arapaima gigas. Next base: position 66,229 of record UFQX01001119.1, read on the forward strand.
GCGTGGGCCGCCTGCTCGGCGAGCACGCGGGCCGCGCCGAGCCGCCTCTCTACATGATCAGCCAGACGCCGCAGGTCTGGCTCGACTGCCAGGTGACCGACCAGTTCGGCGGGCTGGAAATCGGCTGGGATGTGCGCGACGACCTGTTTCCGGACGGCATGCCCGCGGCGATGTTCGACGCGTACGTCGCGCTGCTGGAACGGCTCGCGGCTGACGCCGAATGGTGGTCGCGCGAGGGTGACGTCGTGCTGCCGTCCACCGCGCCCGCCGCCGAGATCCATCCGGATGCGGATACGCATATCGCGGCCGGCTTCGCCGCGCAGGCATTGCGTACGCCCGATGCGCCGGTGGTGATCGATGCGCAGGGGGCGCGCACGTATCGCGATGTCGCGCAGCACGCGGCGGCGCTGCGGTCTGCACTCGAGCAGGCCGGCGTCGGCGTGGGCGACACGGTCGCGGTGCTGATGCCGAAGTGCGCGCACCAGCTCGCGGCCGTGCTCGCGATCGTGCAGGCGGGTGCCGCGTACGTGCCGGTCGACAGCCGCCAGCCGGCGCTACGGCAACAGGCGATCCTGCGCAACGCGCGCGTGCGTGCGGTCGTCAGCGTGCAGGCGCTCGACTTCGAACATGATGGGTGCGCGCGCATCGATATCGACACGTTGCCGATCGACACGCAATGGCCGCCGCGCGCGGCGCGCGAGATCGACGGCGACGCGCTCGCCTACGTGATCTACACGTCGGGCTCCACCGGCGAACCGAAGGGCGTGATGCTGAGCCACGCGGCCGTGTGCAACACGCTCGCCGACATCAATGCGCGCCACGAAGTCGGTGACGGCGACGTCGTGCTCGGCGTGGCCGAGCTCAGCTTCGACCTGTCCGTCTACGACTTCTTCGGCGCAACCGCGCGCGGCGCGTGCATCGTGCTGCCGGATCCGTCGCGCGGCAACGATCCGTCGCACTGGGCCGAGCTGATGGTGCGCCATCGCGTGACGCTGTGGAACTCGGTGCCCGCGCAAGGGCAGATGCTGATCGATTACCTCGAAGGCGAACCGGCGCTCGACGTGCCGGGCCCGCGCCGCGCGCTGTGGTCGGGCGACTGGATTCCGGTGACGCTGCCCGCGCGCTGGTGGCGGCGCTGGCCCGACAGCGCGCTGTTCAGCCTGGGCGGCGCGACCGAGGCGTCGATCTGGTCGATCGAGCATCCGATTCGTTCAGCGGACACGCAGCTTGCCAGCATTCCCTATGGTCGCGCGCTGACCGGGCAGACGATGGAAGTGCTCGACGCACTCGGCCGGCCGTGCCCGCCCGGCGTGCGCGGCGAGATTCATATCGGCGGTGTCGGGCTCGCAACGGGTTACGCGAACGATCCCGAGCGCACGGCCGAACGCTTCATCCGTCATCGCGACGGGCGCAGGCTGTATCGCACCGGCGATCTTGGCCGCGTGCGCGCCGACGGTTCGCTCGAATTCCTCGGGCGGCAGGACGATCAGGTGAAGATCCGTGGCTACCGGATCGAGCTGGCCGAGATCGACGCTGCGCTGACCGCGCATCCGCTCGTCAGCGCAGCCGCGACGATCGTGCTCGGCGAAGGTGCGGAGCGCCGGCTCGCGAGCTTCGCTTCGCTGCACGCCGTGGAGCCGTCTGCGTCAGCGCAGGACGACGCGCTGCACGAGATCGCGAAGCACGTGCGTACGGCGTTCGACGCCGCGCGCTTGCCCGCGCATGCGGACGTGGCGCGGTCGGTCGCCCGGCTCGAGGCGGCCTGCGTTGCGTCCCTGGCCGCGTGGATCGTGCCGGCAGGCGAGCTGACCGAGGATGCTGCGACGGATTTCGCGACGTTGTGCGAACGGTTGCGCGTGCCGGCGCCGCGCCGGCATCTGCTGCGTCACTGGCTCGCGATGCTCGACAAGCATGGCGTGCTGCGCGCGGATGCCGAAGCGGGGGGCTGGCGTCTGCGGCCCGATGCCGGCCACGTCGACGCACACGCATGCTGGGATGCATTCGCGCAAGACGCATCGCCCGAACTGTGGCCGGCCGTCCTCATCGACTATTTCCGCGACAGCGCGGGATGCATCGACGTGCAGGTGGACGGCAGCGTGTCGCCTGCCGGCCTGATGTTCCCGGAAGGCGCATCGCATATTGCCGATGCGATGTACAGCGACGGCGAACATGCGCATGCACTGCACAACGGGATGGCACGCGCCGTGCGCGCGGTCGTCGAGCGCGAGCCGCAGCGTCCGTGGCGCATCCTCGAGATCGGCGCGGGAACGGCCGCGGCGACGCGTTCGATCGTCGATGCCCTTGCACCGCTGGTCGAAGCGGGTGCGCGGATCGACTACCTGTTCAGCGACGTGTCGAGCTATTTCCTTGCAGCGGCGCGCGAGCGCTTCGCCGCGTATCCGTGGATGCGGTTCGTGCGGTTCGACATGAACGCGCCGTTCGACGCGCAGGGCATCGCGCCGCATTCGATCGACGTCACGATCAGCTCGGGCGCGCTGAACAATGCGCGCGATACGGTCGCGCTGATCGCCGGGCTGCGTGCGCTGTCGGCGGCCGATGCGTGGTGGGTGATCCAGGAACTGACGACCGAGCATCCGGAGATCAGCATCAGCCAGGGGCTGATGATGGAAACGCCGAACGACGCGCGTGCCGGGTCGGCGCGGCTGTTCGTGCCGCGCGCGCAGTGGCTCGAATGGTTGCAGTCGGACGGCGGCGATCGCGCGCTCGGTTGCGTGGCGCCCGGCACGCCGCTCGATGTGCTCGGCTACGACATCCTGCTCGCGCACGTGAAGCGCGGCGCGGCACGCATCGCACCCGACGCGCTGCTGGCGTTCGTCGCGGAGCGCGTGCCGGGCTACATGGTGCCGTCTCAATTGCGCGTGCTCGACCGTCTGCCCGTGACCGCGAACGGCAAGATCGACCGCCGTACGCTGGCCGGCATTGCCGATATCCGCGAACCGGAGCCGGCGGCCGCGCGACCGGCCCACGCACAGACCGCCGCCGATCCGCTGCTGGCCCGGTTGATCGGCTTGTGGGAAGCGGTGCTCGATACGCGCAACGTCACGCCGGACCAGGACTTCTTTGCGGCGGGCGGCGATTCGCTGCTGATCGCGCAGCTCGTGTCGCGGCTGCGTGGCGAGGAACCGCTCGCACAAGCGTATCCGTTCGACCGGCTGCTGCGCTGGGTGCTGGCGCAACCGACGCCCGCTGCGTTTGCGCAATGCCTGCGCGATGCGGGTGAGCAGAAAGCGGCTGGAACGCCGCCTGCCGCCCCGCGCACGACTCACGCGTCGGCGGTCATTCATGCGCCCGCGCCGCGCGTGCGTGCCGACGTGCGTCCGATTCCGCTCGCACCGGGCGACGGCGTACCGCGCGTGATCGTGCACGAAGGGCTCGGCACCGTGCATGCGTATCGACCGGTGATGCCGGCGCTCGCGCGGCTCGGCCCGGTGCTCGGCTTCGCAGTACGCGACGCGCAGGATTATCTCGATGTGCCGGCATGCCACCTGAATGCGACGTTCGGCCGGCGCTATGCCGATGCGCTGTGGCGCACCGGCGTGCGCGAGGTCGACGTGCTCGGCTACTGCTCGGGCGGGCTGGTCGCGCTCGAAATGGCGAAGTCGCTGGCGCAGCTCGGCGTCGAAGTGCGCGCGCTGGACATCGTGTCGAGCTACCGGATTCCGTACCTGATCGAAGACGAACGGCTCGTGCTGTTCAATTTCGCGGCGACGCTCGGGCTGCCGCTCGATGCGCTCGGGTTTCCGGAAACGTACGTGCTGGCCGACGCGCTCGCCGACGCATTGAAGGCCGACCCCGCGCGTCTCGCGCCCGGCAGCCTGCAGGCGCAACTGGAAATTTTCGGCGATCGCTGCGAGCCGCTCGATGCATTGCGCAGCCGCGTGCTGCGCACGGCCGCCGGATTGTCGATGCAGGACACGGTCGCGCATCCGCTGCTCGACGAACGCGAACGGCTGTACCGGCTTTTCATGCATTCGGTGCAGGCGAGCCACTGGGCCGGCGACGCGCCGTATGCGGGCGCGTTGCGGCTGTTCGTGCCGGAGCGCTGCAACCCGCTGATTCCGCAGCAGCGCGCCGCGCTCACCGAATACTGGACGGCGCAGGCGCTCGGCGGCATCACGGCCGTCGATATCCCCGGCGGTCATTTCGACTGCCTGAATGCCGCGTTTGTCGACACCCGCCTGAAGGAGGCGCAATGAAGGTCCATCCGCTGCCGGTCGTCGTGGCCGGCTCACGCTTCGGCCAGTTCTATGCGGCGGGCCTCGCTGCGTCCGGCGCGTATCGTGTCGCGGGCATCCTCGGGCAAGGCAGCGCGCGCACCGCCGCGCTGGCCGCGCGTGTCGGCGCGCCCGTGTTCGACGCACCCGAATCGCTGCCGGAGGATGTGCGCGTCGCGTGCGTGGCGGTCGGCGGTGCGGCGCGCGGCGCCGACGGGGCCGCGCTCGCGTGCCGGCTGCTCGAACGCGGAATCGACGTCGTGATCGAGCATCCGCTGCTGCCCGACGAATGGAGTCGCGTGCTGCGCACCGCGTCGCGTCATGGCCGCCGCTGCCTGCTCAACAGCTTCTATCCGAACCTGCCGGTCGTCTCGCGCTTCATCGCCGTCGCGCGACGGCTGCGCGAAACGAGCGCGCCGGTGCATGCGGATGTGGTGTGCTCGGTGCAGGCCAGTTTCGCGGCGCTCGACGTGCTCGCGGCCGCGCTGCAGGGCGTGGGCCCGTGGTCGGTCGAGCCGGTCGGGCCGGCACTGTCGTCGATGCGCGAGTGCGCGATGGTGCTGGCCGAAACACCGGTGTCGCTGCGCGTGCACAACGAAATGGCGGCGGCCGACGATGGCCGGATGAGCCTGCTGTTCGGCATCACGCTGACGACGGACGCCGGCACGTGGACGCTCGCGTCGCCGCACGGCCCGCTGTGGTGGGCCCCCGCGTTGCGTGAGCCGGAGATCGACGAACACGGGCTGTTCCCGATCTTCGGCGATGCGACGGGCAGCGACATGCCGAGCATCCAGATCTGCGACGACGCGCGCGACACGTGGGGCGCGATTCATGCGCGCAGCTGGCCGCAAGCGGCCGTGCGCGCGGTCGATCGGCTCGTTGCGGGTGAAGGGCTGCAGGCGTGCAACCAGCGCAGCATCGACGTGACGCGTGTCTGGCAGCAACTGACGATGCAGCTCGGCTTTCCGGAGCAGCCACCGGGCGACGCGTGCGCGGCCACGCTCGGCATGCTGCTGGAGCGCGCCGCATGAAGCGGCCGTTGTTTTCGATGTTGCGGCCGTTCGCGGTGCCGCTCGTGGCGGCGGTCGTGCTGCAGGCGCTGGCCGGTGTCGCCTCGCTCGTGCCTTGGCTCGCGCTCGGCTGGTTCGCCGACGCGTGGCGCGCGACGGCGCAGCTCGACGCGACCGCCCGCGGCTGGCTCGTCGCGGCCGTGGTGGCCGGCGTGTGCTGGCTGGGCGGCCAGACGGTCGCGCTGCATCTGACGCACCGGGTCGACGCCGATCTCGCCGATCGCCTGCGCAGGCGCCTCGCCGATCATCTGCAACGCTTGCCGCTCGGCTGGTTCGCGCGGGCGGGCAGCGATCGCATCGCGCGTCACGTCGACCAGGATGTGCGTGCGCTGCACCAGCTCGTCGCGCATGCGCCTGCCGATGTCACGCAACTCATCGTCGTGCCGTGCGCGGCGCTCGCGTGCCTGCTTTACCTGAATCCCGCGCTGCTTGCGTTTGCGCTCGTGCCGCTCGTCGCGGGCGCCGCGCTGTTTCGCTGGATGCGTTCGGCGCGGTTCGCGCCGGCCGTCGCGTCACGCAACGCGGCGCTTGAACAGCTGATGGGCGACTACGCGCAACTCGCGCAGAACCCGGCGCTCGTGCGGCAGTATCCGGGCGCCGGCATCGAGGCGGCCGCGCTGGCGTCGACCGGGCGCTTCGAACAGGCGTTTTCGGTGTGGGTCGGCCGCGTCGGCGGGCCCGGTGCGTGCACGCAGGTGCTGCTCGGCACGCCGTTCCTGCTCGCGTGGGTCGTGTTCGGCGCGATGTGGCTCACTTCAGGCCGCTTGCCCGTCGGTGAGCTGTGCGCGTTCGCACTTTTGATATGGGCCGTAGCGGCGCCGGTGCGTGCGCTCGGTCACGGTGCCGACGCATTGCGCGAAGCACGCGCTGCTGCCGAACGCCTCGACGCCTTGCTCGCGCAGCCGGCCTTGCCCGAGCCAGCCAATGGCGCCGCAAAGGTGCCGCGCGATGCGTCGATCGAGATACTGGGCGCGAGTGTCGACATCGACGGCACGCCGATCCTCCGCGATATCGATGCGATGATCGCGGCCGGCACGACCACCGCGATCGTCGGGCCGTCGGGCGCGGGCAAGAGCACGCTGCTGATGCTGCTCGCGCGCTTCATGGATCCGGACCACGGCACGGTGCGGCTCGGCGGCGCCGATCTTCGGCTGCTCGCGTCGGATACGCTGCGCGAGCAGGTGGCGATGGTGTTCCAGCAGGCCGCCGCGCTCGACGTGTCGATCGCCGCGAACATTGCGCTTTACCGGCCCGATGCCGATCGTGACGCGATTCGCGCAGCCGCACGCGCGGCCTGTCTCGACGAACGCATCGACACGCTACCGGGCGGCTACGACTGCGTGTGCGGTCGTGACGCGCGGCTGTCCGGCGGCGAACTGCAGCGGCTGGCGATTGCACGTGCGCTGCTGTCGCCCGCGCCGCTGCTGCTGCTCGACGAACCGGCCTCGGCGCTCGATCCTCACACCGGGCTTGCGTTGCGCAATGCGCTGCGCGGCGACAGGCGCACGCGAGTGATCGTCAGCCATGATCTCGACGCGATCCGGCATGCGGACCAGATTCTCGTGATGGATCGCGGCCGCATTGTCGAGCGCGGCACGCATGCGGCGCTGCTGGCCGCGCGCGGGCTGTATGCGCGGCTATGGCGCGAACGCGGTGCCGCAGGCGGGGAGGCCGCATGATGACGAAATCGCTCAAACGTTTGCAGTGCTTGCCATCCGAAGCGCGCCGCGCGCTGTGGCGCGGCGCCGGTTGGGCGGTGGCCGCCGCGTTGCTCGACGGCGCTTGCGGGTTGCTGCTCGTGCCGTTGATCCGCGCATGGTTTGCCGGCGCGCAGACGGCCGTGCTGCACTGGACGATCGCGCTCGGCGCGCTGACGCTGTGCCACGCGTTCGTGCTGTACGTCGCGCAGCGCGGCGGCTATCGCGCGGGCGGCGCGCTCGCGGCCGGCCTCGTCGAGCGCCTCGTGCGGCACCTGCCGCGCATCGCGTCGTGGCAGGCCGTGCGCGACAGTCATCCGGCCGGGCTGCTACGCGGGCCGGTCATGCAGGCGATGGGGATTCCCGCGCACCTGCTCGGGCCGCTGATCGGCGCGGTCGTGACGCCGCTCGCGGTCGTCGTGGGGCTCGCGTGGATCGACTGGCGCATCGCGCTGTGCCTCGCGGCCGCGGCCGTGCTGCTGTTCGCGCTGCTCGAACGCGGCGGCACGCGCACGCTCGCATTCGAACAAGATCGCGCGGCGGGCGATCGCGACATGGCCGTGCAGCTTCAGACCTTCGCCGCGCATCAGGGGCTGTTGCGCTTCGCGGGCCGGGAAGGCGCCGCGCGGGCGGCTTTGCAGCATGCGTTCGACGAGCAGCATCGCCGCACGCGTGCGCTGATGCGGCGCTCGCTGCCGATCGAGCTCGGCTTCGCGGGCGCGGTGCAGGGCGTGTTCGTCGCGATGCTGGTCGGCGGCGCATGGGCCGTCTCCGCCGGCCGGCTCGATGCCGCGACGGCCGTGGCGGTGCTCGTGCTGCTCGTGCGCTTCATCGAGCCGCTCGCGCAGCTCACGCAGCTCGACCAGGCGCTGCGCGGCGGCTGGCGCGCGCTCGACACGGTGCTCGCGGTGCTGCATGCGCCGCGCTTCGACAGCCCCGAGCGCGGTACGCCGCTACGCGATGCGAGCGTCGAGGCGGTGCGCGTCGGCTACCGGTCGGCCAGCGGCGCGACGCTGCTCGACGGCGTCGACCTGCATTGCCCGGCGGGTGGCTTCGTCGCGATCGTCGGCCCCACGGGGGCCGGCAAGAGCACGCTGCTGGGCCTGCTCGCACGGCTCGACGATCCGGGCACCGGGCGTGTGCTGCTCGGCCGCTCCGATGTACGGCACCTGAGCGAGGCGACGCTCGCCGCGACGCGCAACCTCGTGTTCCAGGACAACGGGCTGTTTCGCGGCAGCCTTGCGTGGAACGTGCGGATGGGCCGCCCGGACGCGACCGATGCGGAACTACACGACGCGCTGGACGCGGTCGGTTTGCTGCGCGACGCCGAGCGCCTGCCGGACGGGCTCGAATCCGACGTGGGGCCGGGCGGCAAGTTGCTGTCGGGCGGGCAGCGCCAGCGTGCGTGCCTCGCGCGCGCGCTGCTGGCGCGTGCGCCGGTGCTGATGTTCGACGAGCCGACCGCGAGTCTCGACGAACTGAGCGCGCGGCGCGTGCGCGACAGCCTCGTCGCGCTGCGCGGCCAGCGCACGCGCATCGTCGTCACGCACCAGCCGGCGCTCGCGGCGGCCGCCGACACGGTCGTCGTGCTCGACGCGGGCCGGGTGCGTGCGACGGGCACACACGCGCAACTGGTCGAGTCCGATGCGTGGTACGCGACGTTCGCCCGCGCCGGGCGGCCGTCCGACGCACCACCGCCCGCCGATGTGGGTGCCGAAGTCCGGCCGGCCGAGTCCGAACACTGACGTGAACAATGCGATCCGGTATGCCCGGAATCGATAGGAAAAGCCCCTCGATCGAAAAATCGCCCGCCGGTTCTATTTGATAATGAGAATGATTATCAAATACGGGGGCGTGAATGCGGTACGAGGTGCTGGAACCTGGGAGATCACGGACGAAGGGCGCGCGCGTCGCCCGTTCGGAGCGAGGGCGCTGGCGTCCGTCGCTGTATCTGGGCTTGCTGATTGCCGCGCATCCGGCGGCGGCATTTGCCGATACGACGCCGGCGCCGGCGGCCGGCGCGGAAGTCCGGAAGGACGAGAAGAGTGTCGCGAAGCCCGCCGCGGGCGAGCTGAAGGCGATTTCGGTGACTGCGTCGCGCGGCGTGACCGACGATCCGTCGGTGGCGACGGTCGGCAAGATGCCGCTGGCCTTGAGGGAGATTCCGCAGTCGGTCAGCGTGACGACGCGCGAGCGGATCGACCAGCAGAACCTGTTCTCGCTCGACGAAGTGATGCAGCAATCGGCGGGCGTGACCGTGCAGCCGTACGTGCTGCTCACCACCGCGTATTTCGTGCGCGGCTTCAAGGTCGATTCGTTCGAATTCGACGGCGTGCCGGTGGTGATCGGCGACATGGCGAGCGCGCCGCAGGACATCTCCGTGTACGAGCGCGTGGAAATCCTGCGCGGCGCGAACGGCTTGCTGCACGGCTCGGGCAACCCGGCCGCGACGGTCAACCTCGTGCGCAAGCGACCGCAGTACCAGTTTTCCGCGAACGCGAGCGTGAGCGTCGGCAGCTGGGACCGCTATCGCGCGGAAGCCGACATCGGCGGCCCGCTCAACGCGGCCGGCACCGTGCGCAGCCGGCTCGTCGCCGCGTACGAGGATCGTCATTTCTTCTACGACCACGCGAAGCAGGATACGCGCTCGATCTACGGGATCACGGAAGTCGACGTGACGCGCGACACGCTGCTCACGTTCGGCGCGCAGTACCAGACGACGCGATCGATACCCGACATGTCCGGCGTGCCGATGGCCCGCGACGGGTCGAGCCTCGGCCTGTCGCGCTCGATGTTCCTCGACACCGCGTGGGGTCACTTCGACTGGGACACGACGCGCGCATTCGCGTCGGTCGAGCAGAAGCTCGGCGCCGGCTGGAAGGCGAAGGTCAGCGGCGAATACCAGAGCGTGCGCTCGGACCTGAAGTACGCGGGCTCGTTCGGCGCGATCGACCCGGCGACCGGCGCGGGCGGCGCGCTCACGGGCGGCGCATACCAGTTCAGCAGCTACAGCCGCAGCCTCGATGCGAACGTGCAGGGCCCGGTGCATGCGTTCGGGCTCACGCACGACCTGCTGTTCGGCGTGACCTACGCGAACAGCAGCAGCGGGCAGATGTCGGCGCAGTTGCAGGGCAACGTGGTCGGCACGCCGGTGAACGTGTACCGCTGGAACCCGGGCAGCGTGCCCGAGCCGGACGTCGGCCCGTACCAGCAGTCGCAGCAGAACGACATTTCGCAGAAGGGCGTGTACGGGCTCGGCCGCATCAAGCTCGCGGAACCCGTCACGCTCGTGCTCGGCGGACGGCTGAGCTGGTGGAACCAGGACAGCCTCGGCGCGCACTACAACACCGGCCACCAGTTCACGCCGTACGGCGGGCTGATCTGGGATTTCGCGCGCGACTGGTCGTGGTACGCGAGCTACGCGGAAGTGTTCCAGCCGCAATCCAAGTCGATGTGGGGCGGCGGCATCCTGACGCCGGTGAAGGGGCGCACGTACGAGACGGGCGTGAAAGGCGAACTGGCGGGCGGCAAGCTGAACGTGTCGCTCGCGGCGTTCCGCATCGATCTCGACAACAACCCGCAGGTCGATCTCGCGCATCCGTGCGCGGGGCCGAACTGCTACTACGTGAACGGCGGCAGCGTGCGCAGCCAGGGCTTCGAATTCGAGGCGAACGGCCGCATCACGCCGTGGTGGAGCGTGTGGGCGAGCTACACGTACGACACGATGAGCTACGCGGACAACCTCGCGAACGCGGGCTCTTCGTTCGCGCCGTTGCTGAACCCGCGCCACCTGTTCCGATTGTGGACGAACTACGACCTGCCGTGGCAGGAGCGGCGCTGGAGCATCGGCGGCGGCGTGCAGGTGCAGAGCAATTACTCGGCGCAGGCGAACGGCGTCACGATGAGCCAGGGCGGCTACGCGCTCGCGAGCCTGCGGCTCGGCTACCGCTACGACAAGCGCTGGAGCGCGGCGGTCAACGTCAACAACCTGTTCGACCGCAAGTACTACCTGAGCCTGAGCAACCCGGGCTGGAACAACCGTTACGGGGAACCGCGCAACGTGATGCTGACCGTGCGCGGGCAGTTCTGATGGCGGGCGGCTGGGGGACGCGGGCGGCGCTCGCGATCGGCGGCGTGCTGCCGGGCGCGGTCGCACTGGCGGTCACGCTGGTCCGACATTACCCGGCCGACGGCCTGAACCGGCTCTACGCGGCCGTGCTGCTGTCGCTCGCCGCGGGCGTCGCCGCGTTGCTGTGGGTGCTCGTCGCGCCGGGGCGTCGGCAGGCCGCGTGGCGTGCGGGTGCATGGCTCGCGGTGCTCGTGCCGTGCGCGCTGTTCTGGGGAGGGCGCTGACATGGACGCCTCATTGCGTTCGCGCTGGCGCGCGCTGCATCGCGGCGCCGGCGCGCTGTTCGGCGTGGTGCTGTTCGTCGTGCTGTTCAGCGGTACCTGGAGCCTCGCGACCGATTCGATGCAGGGCTGGTGGCGTCCATCGCCGGTCGCCGTCGCGCGGCCATCGCTGCCGCTGAATGAACTCGTCGCACGCGCGGCGGCGCTCGGCGTGCCGTTGCGCGATGCGCGCATCGTGCTGCCGCAACCGGACGATCCGGCGATGCGTTTCTGCGACGCACGTCAGGCATGCACGCTCGCGCTCGACCCGGCGACGGGCGAGCGGCTGGCCGCCGGCGGACGCGCGGCGTTGCTCGTCACGTTGCACAAGACGCTGTTCGCGGGCTTTCCCGGGCGGATCTTCGTGAGCCTGTGGGGGATCGTGCTGCTCGTGCTCATCGTCGCGGGGTTGATCGTGCATCACCGGCGCTGGCCCGACGCGGCGCGTATCCGGCGCGGCAAAGGAATGCGTGCCGCGCTGTTCGACCTGCACGCGTGGATCGGCCTGTGGGGCTCGCCGTGGCTCGTGCTGTTCGCGTTCACCGGCGCATTGTCGGGGCTCGGCGCGCTCGGCACGGTGTCGCTCGCGGGCGTCGCGTATCCGGGGCAGCCGCAGCGCGCGTTCGCCGAACTGCTCGGCGGGCCGCCGCCTGCAACAGCCGGCGGCGCGTGGCATCGCGCGCCCGATCTCGACGCGCTGCTGCGGCGCGACGCGGCGCGCACGCCGGATTTCCGGCCCGAAGCGCTCGTGCTGCACGGCTGGGGCGATGCGAACGCGCGCGTCGAGATTGCCGGCACGACTGCCGGCCTGCCGAGTACGGCGGTGTTCGAGCGTCACCTGTATCGCGCGGCGAACGGCCAATGGCTCGCGGACGCCACCTCGCGCGGCCGCGGCTTCTGGCTGCGCACATTCATCGCGGTGCAGCCGCTGCACTTCGCGCAATACGGCTGGGTGGGGGCGATGGGCGGTGTGCTGCGCGTCGTGCATTTCCTGATGGGGCTCGCTGCGTGCGCGCTGTGCGCGACGGGGCTGCATCTGTGGATCGAGCGGCGGCGGGCGCAGCAGGATCGCTCCGCGAACGTGCTGGCCGCGGTCGCCGTCGGCACATGCGGCGGGCTCGTGCTCGCGGGCGGCGTACTGCTTCTCGCCGGGCGTGCGTTACCCGATGGCGTGCACGTCGACCATCTGCTCGCGATGCTGTTCTGGGCCGTGTGGAGCGGCGCGGTCGCGCTGGCGGCCTGTGTGACCGATCGCCCGGCCTGGCTGCGCAGGCTGATGCGTGCGGCCGGCGCCGCGTACGGGCTGGCCGGCGTGACGCACTGCGCGATGGCGCTGCTCGGTGCGGGCGAACCCGTGTACTGGCCGATCGACGCGGCACTCGTCGCATTCGGCGCGTTGCTGCTGCGTGCCGCGCGCCGTCCGCGCCGGGATGCAATGCGGCCCGCGCGCGTGCCGGCCGGCGCCGAACCTTTTTGATTTCATGCAACTGGAGACTTCGATGCGCGATCTGCTCGAACATCGGCGCCTGGTCATCACGATCACGCTGCTTTACCTGTCACAGGGAATCCCGATCGGCATTGCGATGGACGCGATGCCGACCCTGCTGCGCCACGACGGCGCGCCGCTTCACGCACTGGCGTTCCTGCCGCTCGTCGGTTTGCCGTGGGTCGTGAAATTCCTGTGGGCGCCCGTCGTCGACAACCGCTGGTCGCCGCGCATCGGCCGGCGGCGCAGCTGGATGCTGCCGATGCAGGCGCTCGTCGTGCTGTGCCTCGGCAGCCTAGCGCAGATCGGCATGACGGTCGCGACGGCCGGGTGGGCGGTCGGCCTGCTGGCCGTCGCGTCGCTGGCGAGCGCGACGCAGGACATCGCGAACGACGGAATGGCCGCCGAGCACTTCAGCGGCGACACGCTCGCGAAGATCAACGCGATCCAGATCGCGGGCGTGATGATCGGCTTCTTCGGCGGCGGCGCCGGCACGTTGACGCTGATCGGCCTGTTCGGCCAGCGCGCCGCGTTTCTCGCGCTGGCCGCCGTGCCACTCGCGAGCCTCGCGTGCGTGCTGTGGGTGCTGCCGCGCGATGCGGATCGCGCACGTGTGCAAGCCGAGCACAACGCGAGCCTCGTGCGCTTCGCAAAGCGGCCGCGTTCGTGGTCGCTGCTGTCGCTCGCGCTGCTGTCGGCGATGACGGCCGTATCGGGCTTCGGTCTGTCGAAACTGTTTCTCAACGACGCGGGCTGGACGCTCGACGCGATCGGGAAGCTCGGGATGGCCGGCGGCGTCGTGACGGTCGTGCTCGGTTGCGGCGGCGGCGCGTGGCTGGTCCGGCGGCTCGGGTTGTGGCCTGCATTTACGGCCGGCGTGAGCTGTGCGGGCGCGGCCGCGCTGCTGTGGTTTGCGCAGGCGAGCGGATGGCTGCCGGTGTCGTCGTCGTGGGCATGGCTGTGCACGGTGCTCGGTTCGCTCGCGACCGGGATCACGTCGGTGTCGATCATGACGGCCGGCATGCGCTTCGCGGGCGGCAGCGATCAGGCCGGCACCGACGTGACGGCCGTGCAGAGCACGCGCGATCTCGGCGAGCTGATCGCGTCGTCGACGATCTTGTCGCTTACCGCGAAGGTGGGTTATACGGGCGGGTTTCTCGCCGGTGTGGCGCTGGCGGTGCTGGCCGCGTTGATCGCGATGCGGTTGCGGCGGAGGGAGGCCGCGTATGCGGTGAAGGGGGAGGATGTGCTGGCGTCGTGAGTGACGTGGCGTGCGTACGATTCCGGCTGTCCAGGCGGCAGTCGGGAGCGCGTGCGAATTCGCAGCATGGCGGTGCCCGGTTGCGGCTTGATGTGGGAATCGGAAACAGTGGTGCGCGATTGCGCGGGATGATCGTCGATCGTTGCCGGAATGCGGATGTCGCATGTCGCGCAACGATGAGAGAAGAAATCCTGGTGCCGACGGCGAGACTCGAACTCGCACAGCTTTCGCCACTACCCCCTCAAGATAGCGTGTCTACCAATTTCACCACGTCGGCACTGCAAGGGGCGCAATTCTAGCGCGACGTTGCGCGTTTGTGAAGGGGGTGTGACACATTGAAGGGATGCACGCGGGCGATCCCGGTAGAATTCGGGCGATCGACCCGACGATCGTCGCAACCGCCACCCGCTTTCTCCGCGTGACACACACCCTCGAACAACTGCAGGCCGGGCAGCTCGCCGGCGCCCGGCAACTCAAGCTCGCATGCGGGTTGACGGAATTCCCGCGCGAGATCTTCGATCTTGCCGACACGCTCGAAGTGCTCGACCTGACCGGCAATGCGCTCTCCGCGCTGCCGGACGACCTGCCGCGGCTGCACCGCCTGCGCATCCTGTTCGCGTCCGGCAACCGCTTCACCGCGTTCCCCGGCGTGCTCGGCGCGTGCGGGCAGCTCGACATGATCGGCTTCAAGGCGAACCGGATTCAAACGGTGGCGAGCGGATCGCTGCCGCGCGCGCTGCGCTGGCTGATCCTCACCGACAACGCAATCGACGAACTGCCGGCCGACATCGGCGATTGCTCGCGGCTGCAGAAGCTGATGCTCGCGGGCAACCGGCTGCGCGCGCTGCCTGCGGAAATGGCCGCATGCCGCGCGCTCGAACTGGTGCGCCTGTCCGCGAACCAACTGGACGCACTGCCCGACTGGCTGCTGAGCCTGCCGCGCCTCGCGTGGCTCGCCGCCGCGGGCAACCCGTTCGGCGCCGCGCCGGAAGCCGCAGCATCGGCCGGGCCTGAGGTCGCCGACGTCGACTGGGCATCGCTGGCCTGCGAGCAGAGGCTGGGCGAGGGCGCATCGGGCGTCATTTACCGCGCGCAGTGGTGCGCGGACGGTCATCCGCCGCGCGCGGTCGCGGTCAAGCTGTTCAAGGGCGCGGTGACGAGCGACGGCCTGCCCGATTGCGAAATGGCCGCGTGCCTGCACGCCGGCCGACACCCGAACATGATCCCGGTGATCGGCAGGGTGAGCGGGCATCCGGACGGCACGCACGGCCTCGTGATGGAACTGGTCGATCCCGCGCTCACGAACCTAGCCGGGCCGCCGAGCTTCGCGACCTGCACGCGTGACGTGTATGCGGCCGACGCGAAATTCGCGCCGGTGAAGGCGATGCGGATCGCGCATGGCATTGCGTCGGTCGCGGGCCATCTGCACGCTCGCGGCATCATGCATGGCGACCTGTACGCGCACAACATCCTGCACGATGGCGAAGGCGGTGCGCTGCTCGGGGATTTCGGCGCGGCGTCGCTCTACGATGCGAACGATCGCGCGCGTGCCGCCGCGTTCGAACGACTCGAGGTGCGGGCGTTCGGCCATCTGCTCGGCGAGCTGCTCGAGCGATGCGAGCCGCGCACGTGGGCCGGCCGAAACGCGCTCGATGCGCTCGCGGTGGCGTGCCTGGACGAAGCAATCGATGCGCGGCCGTCGTTCGGCGAGATCGCGGCCGGGCTGGCCGCACACACGCGCTGACGGGCGCGCGTCGGCTTACGCCTGACGCGCAGTCAGCAGCCTGATCCCCAGCCCGACGAACAGCAGCCCGCTGGCGCGCTTGAGCGCACGCACTGCGCGGCTCATGCCGAAGCCGCGATGGAACCGGCGCACGCCGGCCGAATAGACGCTGTGAACGATCACCACCGTGCACGCGATCGTCGCGTACATCACGACGAACTGCAGCGCGAGCGGGCGGTCGTGCACGATGAACTGCGGCATGAACGCCGACAGGAAGATCATCGTCTTCGGATTGCTGCCCGATACGAACAGCGCTTCGCGGAACAGTTTCCCGCGGTCGGGCGCGGCGATTTCCGCTTCCCCGGTCGAAGCGGTGGCCTTGCGGTCGCCACGCAGTTGCCGGACACCGACGAACATCAGGTACGCGGCGCCGACCACCTTCATCGCGACGAACAGCGGCGGCATCGCGGCCAGCACCGCGCCGACGCCGAGCGCGACGAGTACGACGACCACACCCTGCGCGACGAGGTTGCCCGCAATTGTCGCAGCGGTGCCGCGCGTGCCGTAGCGCACCGTGTTGCGGATGACGAGCAGCACGTTGGGCCCCGGCGACAACGTCGTGGCGAGATAGGCTGCGGCAAACAGCATCCAGGTCTGAATGGACATGCGGCGCTCCGAGAGGCGGTTCCGGCGGTCGGGATGAAGCGATGGTGCCACGCCAATAATGGGCGCAGGCTCGCGCCGGAACCGCGCCATCGCGGCGCGTCAGCTTGCGTCGCGCATGCAGTACGCCGGGATCGACGGCGGCGTATCGATCGCGGCGGGCCGCGTCATCCACGCGATCCACCCGGCCCATAACCCGCAGGCGATCATCACGGCGACGTTCAGCGGCGTCCGGTAGCGGACGATCAGGTCGGCCAGCGGCAGGCGATGTTTCATGTGCATCTCCTTCGATCGGGGGCGGTGGACGTTACTGGCCGGCGTAGGTCGGCGCCTTGGCGTCGCAGGTCACGGACACTGTCGAACCGTCCGCGAAATGCAGCCGGAACGGCACCTTCGCGCCGGGCGCGACGGCCTGGCACGGCTGCTCCAGCATCACGTGATAGCTCTTCGGCTTGAAGGTCACGGTACCGTGCGCGGGCACTTCGACGGCATCGACGTGAACCATCTTCGCGGTGCTGCCGCTCGTTTGCGTTTCATGCAGCATCGCCATCCCGTATGCGGGCGAGTCGAGGCCCGTCAGCGTGACGGGCGCGTCGCCGTCGTTCTTCAGCGTGAAGTAGCCGGACGACGGCACGGTTGCCGGCATCGCGCGGATCCAGCAGTTTTCAGCCTGCACGGCCGGTGCGGCGAACGTGGCGGGGGCTTGCAGCGCCAGCAGTGCGAACAGCAGGCCGGTCGGAATCGAGCGCTTCATGGTTGGTTTTCCTTATGGGTAGATGCGGCGGGTAAGGGGGCGACACGGCCGGCGCGGAACGCCGATGCGCGTCGCGAACATCATTTCAGCGTGAACGCGTAGCGGCCTTGGGTGCGATGACCGTCGCTGGCCACCGCGATCCACGCGACCGAGTACGTGCCGGCCGTCAGATTGGTCAGTGCGACCTGCATGCGCTTCCGGTTGCCTGCATCGACGGACGATTTCCCGTCGACGACCGATTGCCCGTGGCTGTCGTTGACGGCGATCGAACTGAAAGCGGGCTCGAGCGCTTCGCTGAAGCCGATCGTGACCGCGTGCGGCGCGACCGAAAGCGTGGCGTTGGCGGCGGGTTCCTGCGTTTTCGGGACCGCGTGGGCGTGGGCGGCCTGAAGGACGACGAAGCCGAGCGCGGCGAGCGCGCCGCGAATGAAAGAGTGCGTATTCATGGTCGAGTGTGCGGGTGGCGAATCGGATGGAACAACACGGATTCGACGGACGGATGCACGCGTATCCTCGCAGCAGCACCGCTGGCGGCTGGCGTCGGCGCGAACGTGCGCGGCCGGACGTTCGCCCGCGAGCGAATGTCGGCGCGACCGTACGAACCGGAAGCAGCCAACCGCATGCACGGCACGACGCCGCGCGCATGACGGTGACACATGATCGTCCTTCGAATCGTGACATGTCGCGCACGCCGGCGGCGTGCGCGGACCGCGCGATGCTTTATGGCATCACGGGCATTGACGACGCATCAGGACGCGATCGGCGGGGCGCGCGGCTGCGCGGCCGAGAGCGGCAGCGCGCGGCGCAGGCTTTCGAAGCGGGTCGCTTCGCGGTGCTGAATGACGTGCACGTTGGCCGCGAACGTCAGTTCCGGCGCGGGCAGTGCCGGTGTGTGAGCAAGCAGGCTGCAGTAGCCGCATGCCTGAAGGTGGGCCGTCAGGCTCTTCTGCGACGGATCGGTGGAGCGCTCACCGGTGGTCGGCGCGGCCGTACAGTAGCCGGCCAGCAGCGTATCGACGCGCTGCTGCGTCGTCAGTGCCTGCGAGATCGTCGGCGCGAGCGCCGTCATCAGGATGGCGAGCATCCCGATCAGACTGCCGATTTTCCGGAGGCGACGACTCAGCATGCGATGTGCGGCGACGTACAGGCGACGATGGAGCGGATTATGCCACGCACGTCGGTGTGCATGTCGGCACGGACGTGCGGCGTGTCGGCGCGCTACGCGTGCTTTGCCAGGTATTTGGTGATCAACGTCATCTGCGCGGCCCAGCCGTGGTCGTTCATCTCGCGCGCCTTCGCGCGGCGCGCTTCGATCAACTGGTCGAAGCCGGTTTCGGTGACCGTGAGCAGCGTGCCGCCGGCCTGTGCGGCGAGCGTGAACGTGACGAGCGTCATCGGCTCGGTCGAGTAATCGACATTCGGATCGATCGCGAACGGATGCCAGCGAAACGAGAACAGTTGCTTCGGCTCGACGCGGTCGACGACGATTTCGAACACAGTGCCCGCGTAGGGCTCCTGTGCCTTGGCGACGTCGTCGTCGACGCGTGTCGGCGTGATGCGGCCGAACAGCGGCTGGCCGGCCGCGAACGGCCCGTCGAACGTGACGCCGAACCACTGGCCGAATTCGCCGGAATTGCTGACGGCTTCCCACACGCGGTCGGGCGATGCGTTGAGTTGGGCCTGTTTTTCGATGCGATCGGTTTGCTGGGTCATGACGTTCTCCACTCAGGATCAACCTTTGCTGGACGGCATGCGCGTGCGCGCACCGCGTCTAGTCGAGCATGACCGCGTCGGGCACGTCGAGCACGAGGTCCGACGTCGCGACGGCCACGCACGGCAGCGTATAGCCGTCGGCCTTTTCCTCGCGGCTCAGCCCCGGCCATTCGATCGTGTAGCGTACGCGTCCGCTGACGATCCGGCAAAGGCAGCTTCGGCACGTGCCGTTGCGGCACGAGCGCGGCAGCGACACGTGCGCGAACGCGGCGGCTTCGAGCAGCGTCAGCGAATCTGGCGCATCGAAGGTCGCGCCGAGCGGCTCGATGCGCACGAGGGGAGGGTGTTCCGGATCGGTCATGGCGGAGGCAGAGGCTGGCGGCGGTTCGGCGGCAACGCGCCAAGCATACCCGAACGTGCTGGCGGCCGGCGCCGGCCGGCCGCTGGCGTCAATGCCGGCGCAGGTGCCGATACACGGTATTGCGGGCGAGACCGAGCTCGCGTGCGGCCGCCGACACGTTGCCGCCGTGCCGTGCGAGCGCGGCATCGATCACCGCGGCCTGATGGCTTTGCAACGTCGTTCCTTCGCGCGTGCCGGCCGGTGCGGCCGGCATTGCGGTGGCCGCCGCCGGTGCTTCGTCGCAATCGAGCCAGAAATCGTCGGGCAAATGGGCGAGCGTGATTTCCGCTTCGTCTTCGGCGAGCATGCCGGCCGTGCGCAGCACGTTGGTCATCTGGCGCAGGTTGCCGGGCCAGCGGTGGCGCGTGAATGCGTCGAGCACGTCGGCCGCGATGCGGCGCGGCATCGGTTCGCTGCGCGCGAGCCGCGCGAGAATCCGCTCGACGAGTGCGGGCAGGTCGGTGCGTGCGGCGAGCGCCGGCAGCGTGACCGCGAGCCCGTTGATCCGGTAGAAGAGGTCTTCGCGGAACGTGCCTTCCGCGATCATCGCGCGCAGGTCGCGATGGGTCGCGCAGACTACACGCACGTCGACCGGCACCGCGCGTGCGCCGCCGAGCGGCATCACCGCGCGCTCCTGCAGCACGCGCATCAGCCTGACTTGCTGCGCGAGCGGCATGTCGCCGATTTCGTCGAGAAACAGCGTGCCGCCGTCGGCCTGCACGATCTTGCCGGGGCTGCCGCGCTTGCGTGCGCCGGTGAATGCGCCGTCTTCGTAGCCGAACAGTTCGGCCTCGATCAGCGAATCGGGCAGCGCCGCGCAGTTGACCGCGACGAACGGGCCGTCCGCGCGCGGCGATGCCTGGTGCAGGGCGCGGGCGAGCCATTCCTTGCCGGTGCCGGTCTGGCCGAGGATCAGCAGCGGCAGGTCGCGCCCGCGGATCTTCGCGACGCGCTCGAGCACGGCGGCCATGCGTGCGTCGCCCGTGTCGAGCGTCGCGAACGTGATCGTGTCGGGGTCCGGCGTGCGCACCCGTGCGGCGGGCGCGGGCGGCGTGACGGCGACGGTGGTCTTGTGTGCTTCCGCGAATTCGCAGCGCGCCAGCACGCGTACGCCGGTCGACAGCGTGAGGCGGAACAGCGCACCGGGCGCGCGTGCCGCCTGCTGCGCGAGCTGGCCGAAGCGCATGCCGAACAGCGCGTCGCTGGCCTGATGCTGCAGTGCGTCGAACGAGGCGCCGAGCTGGAATTGTGCGCTGCGGTTCGCGGCGATCAGCCCGCCGTCGGCGCCGAAGGCGACGAGCCCGGCGAACAGCGAATCGACGCATTCGTCGTGTGCATGAAAGCGCAGCCGCAACGCTTCCGCGCACTGGTTGGCGAACAGGTGGTTCTCGATCAGTTGCGCGGACATCCGCACGAGCGCGAGCGTATGCGGGCTCGAGCCGCGCGGATCGCCGCTGACGTCGAGCGTGCCGAGCGTGCGGCCGAACGGGTCGAAGATCGGTGCGCACGAGCAGGTGAGGATGTGATTGGCGCGCAGGAAGTGTTCGGACCCATGCACGGCGACGGCCTGGCCCGATGCGAGCGCGGTGCCGATTGCGTTGGTGCCGCGTGCGCCTTCCGCCCACGACACGCCGGTACACAGCGCGACGCGGTTGGCTTTCTCGATGAAGTCCGGGTCGCCGATGCTGTGCAGGATCACGCCGTCGGCGTCGGTCAGCAGCACGAGGCTTTGCGTGTCGGCGATCTGCGCGTGGAGGTTCTCCATCACCGGGCGCGCGTGCGAGAACAGGGCGTGATTCGTGTCGAGCAGTTCGCGCAGCGCGACGCGCGACAGCGGCGAGAAATCCGGGCGTTCGTGCGCACGCAGGCCGACCGCGGTCGAACGCGCATGCGCCTGCGCGAGCAGGTCGGTGCGACCCGTGGTGGCGGGCAGCACGAAGGGTTGCGGCATGACTTGTCTCCTGTCGGTCCCAGTTAGCGCTTTAGCGCTTACTGGGACCCCATGCTTCGCGGTCGGTCCCAGTTAGCGCTTTAGCGCTTACTGATGTCCCATGCTCCTCGAAATCGGCCGGTCCGGTACACACAAACGCACTGAAATCCTCTACGGATTCCCGCCTTCGCGTGCGGCGCACCATCGGTGTGCGACCGGCAACCATCCGGGTACGCATCATCATACAAGCGCCGCGTACGAAGCGCGACCGCGAACAAAATCCCCTTGCTTTTAAATGCCCGCCTGCAATGATGGAAATGGAGCACGCACGCGCCGTGTTCCGCAATGCAACATGCATGCGACGCGACATGCATCCGTTCGGGAGACGCATCATGGTTCGGACGGAACTGAGAGTCGTGCTGGCGGCCATCGCCACATTCATCATGCTGGGCGGCATCGCCGTGGCGATCCACGGGCTGCTGTTCGATCTGACCGATGCGGTGCGATACGGGGCGGCCGCGATTGCGGTGGGTGCCACGACGGCTGCCATCGCGCTCAACGTCTGGCCGAACGACCCTCACTGACGCCGGTTTTGGAAACGGTGCCGGATGCCGCGCTGATCAGACGAATGCGCGTCGGAACGACGCACGCCGGAAAATTTGTCTCCTGCGCGAAACCGTCTAAAGTGGAAATCAACCGGCATGCGTTGTCCGCGCCTATCCCCGCGGGCGGTGCCTCCGCCGGCGAGCCCGCGTACACTTCGTCCGGCCGGTAGCGGACGACGGACGCGGTCATTCGTTTTCTACCGGTCGAGGCGGCTCCCATGCAGATCCATTTCACGAACGAGAAGCCCGAGTATTCGGGGCGCGACCTGATGCTTGCGTTCACGGCGTTGGTCAATGGCGAGCGCGTCCAATGTCAGATCACCGCCGAGGCGCTGGAAGATCACTTCGGCGCGGCGTCGCCGCGCTTCGAGGACATGGTCGGCGCATTCGACCAGCACCGCGACCGTATCGAGGCGGCTGCACGGCGCCTGCTGTCGGAGACACGCGCGCAGTGCGTGACGCTGCGCAGTGGCTACGTCCGCTTCTACGAGGCCAACTGGCGCGGATGACACGACGTTCGTCTTGCGTCGCGCGTCGCTGAGCGCTGCGCACGCGAAGACGTTGCCTTCATGCGATGCCGTTCGGCGGGGCCGGGCGGCATTTTCGTATGCGGGCCGTACCGGGTGGCCCGAGCGTCGGTGTGTTCGTGCGTGCCGGTTCGTCAGGATCGCAGAAGAATCATGCAAAAACGGAAACGCCACCCGAAGGTGGCGTTCTTTCATCGTGCTTCCTGTATCGCGCCGAAGCGCCGCCGTCACTCGCTGCCGAGGTAGAAGAAGCGGAACAGGAACACGGCTGCGATGAGCCACACGATCGGCTTGACCGAGCGGCCCTGGCCCGTCAGCAGCTTGAGGCCGCCGTAAGCGATGAAGCCGAATGCCACGCCGTTCGCGATCGAGTACGTGAACGGCATCAGCAGTGCGGTCAGCGCGGCCGGCACGGCTTCCGTAGCGTCGTCCCACGGCACCTCGACCATCTCGCGCAGCATCAGGCACGACACGTACAGCAGTGCCGGCGCCGTCGCGTAGGCCGGCACGACGCCGGCGAGCGGCGCGATGAACAGGCACGCGAGGAACAGCACCGCGACGGTGATGGCCGTCACGCCCGTGCGGCCGCCGGCCTGCACGCCGGACGCGCTTTCGATATACGCGGTGGTCGACGACGTGCCGAGCACCGAGCCCGCGACGATCGCCGTGCTGTCGGCGAGCAGTGCCTTGTTCAGGCGGTTCATCTTGCCTTCGACGAGCAGGCCCGCGCGGTTCGCGACGCCCATCAGCGTGCCCGTCGCGTCGAACAGCTCGACGAGGAAGAACACGAGGATCACGTTGATGATGCCGGTCGACAGCGCGGCGCGGATGTCGAGCTTGAACAGCGTCGCGTCGATCGACGGCGGCGCGGAGAACACGCCGTGGAACTGGTTGTCACCGAAGAAGAACGACAGGACCGTGACGCCGATGATGCCGATCAGGATCGCACCGCGCACGCGCAGGTGGTCGAGCGTGACGATCGTGAAGAAGCCGACGATCGCGAGGATCGTGTCGTGCTTGTGCAGGTCGCCCAGCGTGACGAGCGTGGCCGGGTTGCCGACGATCACGCCCGACGTCTTCAGCGAGATGATGCCGAGGAACAGGCCGATGCCCGCGGTGATCGAGATCCGCAGCGATTTCGGAATGCCGTTGACGATCGCCTCGCGTACGCGGAACAGCGTGACGAGCAGGAACAGGCAGCCGGAGATGAACACCGCGCCGAGCGCGGCCTGCCACGTGAAGCCCATCCCCTTGACGACCGTGTACGCGAAATACGCGTTCAGGCCCATGCCGGGCGCGCACGCGATCGGGTAGTTCGCGTACAGCCCCATGATGAGCGACGCCAGCGCCGCGACGAGGCAGGTCGCGACGAACACGGATTCCTTCGGCATGCCGGCGTCGCCGAGGATCGCGGGGTTGACGAAGATGATGTAGGCCATCGTCAGGAACGTGGTGACGCCCGCGAGTATTTCGGTGCGGAAGTCGGTGCCGGCTTCAGCGAAGCCGAAATACCGCTTGATGGATTCCATGAAGGCGTTTCTCCGGTCGGTTGTCGTGTTGCTTGTTGTGCCGAATTGTTGTAAAGGCAGCGCGGCCGGCTTACTGTAACCAGCCACTATTGCCCGGCTATCGGCGGATTGTAATAGCGCGGATAGCTCGGACGATATAGTTGGAGGGCACGATCGAAAGATCGATCGGCTGCCTGCGCGCGAACGGTCTGGCAGCCCGGCCGCGCGACGAAGGCGCGCATTTTACCGGTTCGGGCGGAACGAGCCGGAACAATTGGCTGAAACGGGAGGAGTTGCGCGAACGATACCGAACGATGCATGCGCAACGGCGTGCAGGACGGCACACGCGGCGTATCACGCGGCGTGGGTACGGGATGATGACATCCGACTGAAACGGAGCGCCCGCACGCTGCACGAACGCGGGGCAGGCAGCGCATGCGCGCGAACGCACGTGCGTGGCCGGTGCGGATGCCCGGCAGCGGCGTGCAGCGGCCATTCGTCAGTCCAGGCGGGTGCAGACATCGGGCTATCGTGCGCCGAAGCCGTCCCGCCCGCAACTGTCATTTCGTGATGCGGGGGCGACTGTGGTTTCTGTGTAAAAGATTGCAAGACCCCATCGCGTAAACCGGCAAGTCTTTCTAGGATAGATACACCGCGCATGCACACGCCGGCCGGAAATTGCCGACGCGGGGGAGTCGCAGTCCGTGCAGGCCTGGCGGTGAAGTGCGGTCAAGGCCGTTGCACGTTCGGGCAGGCACGGCCGGTTGCGATTGCCCGATGCGGGTTCGTCCGTAATCACGGAGGTCAGCATGTTGAACTGGATCAGCCGTTGGGCGATGCGACACGCCCCCACGCCGGAAAAAACCGCTGCGTCGATGCTCGTGACGGCGCGCATGGAACTGTTCGCTGCCGAACAGCGCGTCATCGACGCGAAATTACAAGCGGATTACTGGCGCACACGTGTGTCATTCCTGGAAGAGGTGCAGAAGCAGGGTATCGATCCGTGGGTGACCTCGCAGGCAGCGCAACGTCCCGACCTCGAGTCCACTCCCCGAAGCACGGGCCCGCGTCTCGCCGCCAGCACCTGATGCACCTGCTGCATCCGGTCGCTGCGCACGGCGCGCGATCGCTCGCGGCACGCACCGGCGTGCCGCGTCATTCGATGCGCACCCGCGGCACGTTACGCCGCGGGTGCGTCCGTTTTCGGTCGCGGCCGTTCCGCGTCTCGCGTGCCTGACGGCGCGTCACTCATCCACTCGTTCTCCCTGCCCCGAAGAGCAAACGTTGCACGTGCGCGAGCATGCGCCTGAAGCGCTCGCCGCGACGCACGTATGCAGTCGTGAGCGTTGCTTCGGCCGACCGGTCGGCATCGGTGCCGAGCCAGATGCGCTCGCCACGTGCGATGCGCAGCACGTCGCCGGGCTGCACCCAGTAGTCGTCGACGCACGGTGGGCGCGTGACCCACAGCGCCGCGCCATGCGCGCGGAGTTCCGCGTCCTGCGGCGCGCGCCACGTCAACGTCGTACGCGGTGCGACCGGGAAACGGATCACGACAGTCGGTAATGCGATCGTGCCGGCGCGGCACCGATCGGGGCGGTCAAACAGCGGGCTTGCCTGGTCCATCGTCTTCTCCATTCAGTGAGCCGGACGAATGACGCGCACCAGAACAAAAAGGCCTCATCCGTTTCCGGTGAGGCCTTGTGTGACATGCGGTACTGCTCGACTGCTAACGCACACGCGCCTCCCGTGAACCATTCTTTCGAATGTTCATCGAGTGATGAATCGCGGCGGCGATGAGCGGGTACGTAGGCATGCGAACGAGTTTGTCTGCGTGGAACGACGTTGTCAACGATAATTTTCGGGATAGGCGAGGGTGATGCGTCGACGTGCTCGCCCGCCATGACGTGACGCCGCCGCATACCCGTATCGAGTGCGCAGCGGCACTTTCGTCATGGCCGACTTCGACATCGCTCGCGCAACAAGCTGCGCATGCGCGCGAGCGCACGCTCCAGCCACGCGCCGCGACTCATCGCGTAGGCGGTCGTGATCGATGCTTCGGCCGGGCGGTCGCCGTCGGTGCTCATCCAGATGCGATCGCCGCGCCGCACGCGCAGCACGTCGCCGGTTCGTATCCAGTAATCGTCGACGCTGCCGAGCCGCGTGACCCACAGCATCGCGTCGTGCACGCGGATCTCGGCGTCGTTTTTCGCGCACCATGTCAGCGTCTTGCGCGGCGCGACCGTGAATTGCATCACGACCCGCGGCAATGCGATCGTATCGGTGCGACACCGATCGGGGCAGACAACCAGCCGGCTTGCTTGGTCCATCGTCATCTCCATCCGTTGAGCCGGGCGGGATGACGCGCACCAAAACAAAAAGGCCTCATCCGTTTCCGGCGAGGCCTTGTGACATGCGCAACTGAATCTCGATGCTAACGCACAAGCGCCTCCGGTGATCGCCACGCATGGGCGTTCACTCGGTTTTTATGCGCGATGGCGGCGGGCTTGAGCATAGGCATGCGAACGAGTGTGTCGTGGCGGCGCAGCCATGTCAACGGAAATTTCGAGATACGTGGCGATCACGCGTCGCGTTGCGCGAGCCCGTTCACGAGCAGTTCCGACAGCAGGCCCGTCATCCCTTCCGGGTGCGTGGCCGCGCGGGCCTTGAGCTGTTCGACGAGTTCGGCGTTGAGCTTGCAGGCGAACGGCACGAGGCCCTGTTCCTGGTCGAGCTTGCGCTGCGCGCGGCGGTCGAGCTTGGCTGCGTCGTCGGCACCCTTGCCGAAACGCGCGGAGCTGGACTGCTTCATCGCGTGCGTCAGCTTGAGCGCCTTGTTCTTTTCGAGATCGGTTTTCTTCATGGCCATCGCGGCACCTCCGGGAAATGAAGCCGCGATTGTACGCATTTCGGCGGGCGCCGCCCGCCGAGCCGGCCGGAAACCCGTTCAGGCACCCTTCGTCGTGCCCCAGTTGCCGCCGTGCGCGGCCGCCTGCGCGGCCGGCGAGCGGGCGAGATAGGCGAGCGCCTGTTCGGTCGAGCCTTCGTGGTGCGGCGTATAGCCCGGCTTGAAATAGCGCAGCGCCGCGCCGATCACCTTCCAGAACGACGGCAGGTGCCCGCGCCGCGAGCCTTGCCACCACGCGAGTATGAAACCCGGGTAGCGGCCGGCGGCCGGGTCGCGCCGGTACATGAACTTCGCGCCCGTCGTGATGTAGTGGAGCAGCAGCAGGATCACGAACGCCATGTGCACGCAGCGTTCCGGATAGGTGCCGCCCAGGTGCCGGTAGATGTCGAACGCGACCGTGCGGTGCTCGACTTCCTCGGCGCCGTGCCAGCGCAGCAGATCGACCATCGTCGGGTCGGCTTTTCCTTCGTCGAGCCCGTGCGCGTTGAGCACCCAGTTGCCGAGATAGCCGAAGAAATGCTCGAGCGACGCGATTACCGCGAGCTGCTGGCGCAGCCAGAAACGCGTGTGGCCGATCTTCAGCCCGAGCGGCTGTTCGCCGAGCACACGTGTGAAGAGGCGATTGAGCTTCTGCGTGAACGGCTTCGTGTCGATCCCGTGCCGGTCGTAGTAGTGCTTGAGCACGCCGCCGTGCGAACGCGAATGCACGGCTTCCTGGCGCAGGAAGCCTTCGGCCTCGTCGCGCAGGCGCGCATCGGTGATCAGCGGCAACGCCTTGTTGTACACGCGGCAGAACCACAGCTCGCCTTCCGGGAACAGCAGGTTCAGCGTGTTGATGATGTGCGTGCTGCCCGGGTCGTTCGGCACCCAGGTAATCGGCGTGTCGCTGAAGTCGAACTTCACGTGCCGGGCCTTGATCTTGTGATAGTCGGCGGTATCGGTCATCTGTGTCTCCCTGTGCGGCGTCGTGCGCCGTCAATGCGATGCCATGCTGACGCGGGCGATCATCCGGCCGAGCCACGGCGTGAAGCGGCCGACGAAGCGCATCGCGTGCGCCTCGCCGCCGACCGCGACGACGGGGCGGTTGCGCAGCACGCCGTCGACCATCGCCTGCGCGACGGTTTCGGGTTTCAGGCCGCGCATCTGGTACAGCTTCGTCGCGCGCTTGCGCAGCCGCGCTTCGTCCTGTGCGTTGGCGCCCGCGTATTGCGTCGACGCCATGATTCCCGTTTCCGCGAAGCCGGGGCATACGGCCGTCACGCCAATGCCTTTTTCCGCGAGTTCCGCGCGCATGCATTCGCTGAGCATCAGCACGGCGGCCTTCGTCGTCGCATACGCGGGCAGGTCGCGCGACGGCCCGAACGCGGCGGCCGAGGCGGTGTTGACGATGTGCCCGCCGGTGCCGCGCGCGGCCATCTGCTGCGCGAACAGCCGCGAGCCGTGGATCACACCCCACAGGTTCACGTGCAGGATGCGCTCCCAGTGCCGCGTGCTCGTGTCGAGGATGCCGCCGGCCATGCCGATGCCCGCGTTGTTGATCACGACGTCCGCGCCGCCGAGTTCGCTGCCGACCCACGTCGCGAGCGCTTCCATTTCGTCGGCGGACCCGACGTCGACCCGCTTCGCGTGCGCTTGCGCACCGGTGAGCCCGATCAGCAGCGTGGTGCGTTCGGCGCTCGCGAGATCGATGTCGCACGCGACGATCGTCGCGCCTTCGCGGGCGAACGCGAGCGCCGCGCAGCGGCCGATGCCGCTGCCCGCGCCCGTCACCACCGCGACCTTGCCGCTGAAGCGGCCGCTCGTGGCGCGGCGGCGCGCATTCGCGAGCGCGGGCGGTTCGTTGCCCGATTCGACCGCGTCGATCAGTTGCCCGGCGAGCTCCGCGAAGCGCGTCGGATCGGCGAGCGGCAGCCAGTGGCCGGCCGCGACTTCACGGCGGTAGTACTGCGGCACCCAGCGCGACAGGTTCTCGGACAGCGCCGGGCTCACGTATTTGTCGCCGAGCGGCACGATGGTCTGCACCGGCGCATGCGCGTAGCGTTCGCGCGGCGCGAACAGGCAGCGGATGAAGTTCGCGCGATAGAGGCGCACGCCGCGCGCGCCGTCGTCGGCCTGCGTCGGGCGCGGCGTGGCGGGCGTTTTCTCGAGCCGGCGCAGCAGGCGCGGCCACGCGCGGCCGAGCCACAGCCGCCAGCCGAGCTCGGGGATGAACGGCAGGTGGAACAGGTACACGTACCACGACCGCACGAGCTGGCCGCCGAGCTTGCCGAGCGACCCGGGTGTCGGGCGCAGCACGCGTTCGCGCAGCCAGAAGCCGACGTGGTCGAGGCACGGCCCCGAGCACGACGTGTACGACGCGATCCGGCCGGCGAGGCGCGAATCGGTGACGAATTCCCAGCCCTGGATCGAGCCCCAGTCGTGCGCGATCAGGTGCACGGCGCGGCCGGGGCAGAGCGCGTCGATGACCGCGACGAAGTCGTCGGTCAGCTTCGCGAGGTGGTAGTCGGCCGTGCGCTTCGGCACGCCGGACAGGCCCGCGCCGCGCACGTCGTACGCGATCACGTAGTGCTTGCGCGCGAGCAGCGGCGCGACGTGCTGCCAGACGCTGCTGTCGTCGGGGTAGCCGTGCACGAGCACGACCGGCGAGCGGGCCGGGTCGCCCCAGGTCTTGACCGCGAGCGTCAGGTCGCCGGAGGCGACCGCCGTTTCGCTATGAACCGATTCGAACAGGGCCAGCGGCGCTTCGTCGGAAAGAGGCTGCATCGTGAGTCCGTCGTTCAGGGAGTCGGGAGGAAGGGCGCGTTCGGGTCAGGCGGCGGCCGGCACGGTCGCGACGGCCTGCTTCCGCGCGGCCTGGCGGCGCTGCCAGCGGCGCACGTGCGGCAGGTCCTCGTCGAGCCAGTACGCGTCGTCTTCGGTGATGACGAGCAGCTCTTCGAATTTCGCGCCGACGCCGGCGAAGCCGAGATGCGGCTCGACGGCCCACAGGCCCGGCACTGGCGCGTGCTCGGAGCGGCGGTCGATCGACCACAGCGGCGACCAGCCTTGCTGTTTCGCCGCGCGGCCCTGGTCGAGCAGCAGGTTGCGCGTCGCGTTCAGCCCGAAGCGCGCGACGAAGCGCGGTTTCGACAGCTTGTGGATCTTCGCGACGCGATGCGCGAGCACCTTGAACGGATACGCCTTGTGGCGCGGCTCGACACCCTGGCGGCGGCACAGCGCGTCGACCTCCTGCGCGACCTCGGCCATCGGCCGGCGCGCCTTCACGAGCCGCACGATCATGTCGCGGTGGTCCATCAGGTCGTCCTGCAACTGTTCGAGGATCGGGTTGTGGCCGAGGCAGTGCGCGTAGCCGACATCGGCGACGATGCCGTCGAGCACCGGCGCGACGTCGAGGATCACCGGCATGTCGGTCTCGAGCTGGCGGTTGCTCGGGAAGAACGCGAGATTGAAGCCGCCCATGTGCTTGAGGCCCGAGAAGCCCTCGAATGCGGTGCGGTCGCCGAACCACGCGAACGGCTTGTGCAGCCAGTCGTGCACGCCGTTGTCCTGCAGCCATTCGGTCAGCAGGCGCGCCGCTTCCTTTTCGGTGATGCCGGGGTAGAGCATCGCGCCGACGGTTTCGACGCAGCGGTATGCCAGCTGCTGGACCGCACGGAATTGCGGCAACTCGTCGAGGTGGATTTCCGGCAGCGGGTGGTGGTCGGCCATGATGCGTCTCCGTTTGGGGGGCTGATCCGGAAAGCGCCCGCCGGCGTCACCGTCGCGGATTATTCGGTCAGCATTTAATGTGTCATTGAGTAATGTAACGATCATAGACGGTTCGGCATGGCGCGCCAGCCCCCGGAGGTGAGGATTTGTCCTAATGAAGGGCCGAAATGGAGCGGAAACTCTAGATTTCCGGAAGTTGCGCCGAAGGGCCCTCAGCGCACTCGTCTGAATCGGGGATGCCGGCCGGGGATCGCCGCGAGCGGTCTGCCGGCGCCGGCCCAGAGGGCCGCGCGTGAGGCCGCCGTGCGACTGCCCGACATGTCGCGCCGGATCAACTCCCCGTCGCGTCACGACGTGACGCTGTCAAATTGCCGAAATAATTTCGTCACATCATTCGCCCCCGGTTCGGAGCTGTCCCGATTTCGCCGCGCCGATCAGCGGCCGGTGCGCGGTGAGCCGTGCGGGATAGCGACTGAAACCGATTCGACATTTCCAGGGAGAGAGACCATGCAGCGCCGCCGTTTCATGAATACCCTTGCCGCGGCGACCGCCGCGACGTCGCTGATGCTCAAGGCCGGCACGGCCGGCGCGAAGAGCACAGCCGTGCCGGATGCGCTGGACCCGGGCCGCTGGTCGCCGTTCAACGCCGCGCGCCTGCAGGCGGTGCTCGACCAGCACGGCGTCGCGAGCGCGCGCTACGACGAAAAGCGCCGCCCGTACGCGGTGTTCGACTGGGACAACACGTGCATCATGAACGACTGCGAAGAGGCGCTGCTGATGTACCAGATCAACCATCTGCAGTACAAGCTGACGCCGGCCGAATTCGTCGACGTGATGTGGAAGGACGTGCCGAAGGGCGCCTTCATGAAGGACTATGCGACGGTGGACGGCAAGCCGGTGACGATGGAAGACCTCGCGGCGGACATCGAATCCGACTATCGCTGGCTCTACGCGAACTACCAGGGATTCGGCGGCGACAAGAGCCTCGACGAGATTCGCGAGACCGATCAGTTCAAGGATTTCCGCGCGAAGCTGTACTTCATGTACGACGCGATCTGCGATACGCATCCGCTCGAGATCGGTTACAAGTGGATCATCTATTTCTACAAGAACATGACGACCGCCGAGCTGCAGGCGATGGCGGAAGCGTCGAACAACTACGGCATCGGCGACGCACTGCGCAAGGTCCGCTACGAAAGCCCGAAGACGCTGCCCGGCAAGGCAGGCGTGGTGGCCGACACGCATTTCCACGGCATTCGCATTCATGAGGAAATCCGCGCGGTGATGCACACGCTGCGGGCGAACGGCATCGACGTGTACGTCAGCACGGCATCGCTCGACGACGTCGTGCGTGTGTTCGCCGGCAATCCGAACTATGGCTACGGCGTGCCGCCCGCGAACGTGATCGGCTTGCGTCTCGACATGCGGGACGGCAAGTACACGAGCACGTATCCGGCCGGCTGGCATTTCAACTGGGGGCCCGGCAAGACGGTGGGCATCCGCAACGTCCTCGAGTCGAAGAAGGGTTATGGCCCGCTGCTGGTGTTCGGCGACAGCGACGGCGACGCGTGGATGCTGCGCGACTTCAAGGACACCGCGGCCGGTGTGATCGTCAACCGGATGAAGAAGGGCGAGATCGGCGCGGACAGCAAACTCGCGGCCGAACAGATCGGGAAGTCGGACGCGCGCTTCCTGCTGCAGGGCCGCGACGAGCACACGGGCCTGATGATCCCGGACGAGAAGTCGATCAAGTACGGCAAGACCGAGCGCAAGCTGCTGGCTTGACGCGCGCCGGGCGCTGCGCCGTTGCGGCCCGGCGCCTATCGGAATCGACAGCCGCGCCGCGCGGGCCGGAAACGGGCGTCTCAGCGCTCGCGCGGCGAGCCCGACCGCTCCAGCAACGCCCCCAGCAGATCGACCGGCAGCGGAAACGGCAGTTCGCCTTCCGCATGAGAGGCAGGGATCGGCGCGGCGTGCACGGACGGTTGATCGCGGGTGGGCGGGGCGCTGAATCCGGGGATGGATGGAACAGGAACGAGGCCCGGTAATAAAAAAGGACGCTTGCGCGTCCTTTTGCCGTCTGGCGTGTTGCGCATCGTCGAGAGGCGTCCCCAGCGTTTTCATCGACGATGCTAGGGAAACGCTGATCAATGAGCCTGTCGTCCGCATAACGGACGAGGCAGGTTGCAATTTTC
>UFQX01001120.1:0-24295 GCA_900497675.1 Arapaima gigas
TCCTCACTTTATAGCATTTTTCCCACAGGTGCCTAAGACTTTTGCACAGTACTGTATATAATTTCTTTATCTTTTCAGATTAAAAAAAGCCTGGAAGGAAAGTGAAAAAGGACTTTTTTCCACAAAACAAGTGCACTGGATTGTAGAATAGATGTTCCTTAAACAGCATAGGACAATGGCCTGGATGAAGGTGTCCTTCTCACTCCTGCTTCACTCCTCCCTGTCCCTCCTCCTAGTTCAGCACCTCCCGCTGCTGACCGGGGCTGGTGTCTCCAGTAGTCCCTTACCCTCCAGCACCAGTTCTGCACCTCCAACCTCTGCTACCACCAGCGTGGGTGCAAGTTCAGCCTCCAAACTGACACGCCCCACAGCATCCCGTGCGGTCAGTATGCTTGCTTCAAGCTCAGCCCAGCTCGTGATCAAAGCACCCGGCTGCCAACCCGGATTCAACCCAGCATACACTGACCTGTGTGACACCACAGCTGCGTGGGGAATTGTAGTGGAATCTTTGGCAACCTTAGGGTTTGTGGTCACTGTGGGGTTAGTGGTGGCTGTAGTGGGCTGGACAACCTGTGGACGTCTCTGTGGGGCAACAGTGGCTTGTGGAGAGACTGCACCTCTGCTCCTGTTTCTGCTCAGCACAGGGGGGATTTTTGGACTAAGCTTCGCATTTGTCATCAATCTCACCCCACAGACCTGTCCCACCAGGGTGTTCCTCTTCGGGGTGCTCTACTCGCTAGCCTTCTCTGCTCTGCTGTCCCGCTGCCTGGCACTGCAGGAGTTCTGTGTGGCCAGGGGCTGGGGGGAGGTGGGGCTCACACTCGCCCTATCCACCATCCAGGTGATCATAGCCACAGAGTGGCTCACCTTGGTGCTCGTCCGAGACCAAAACCTGTGCTTTTACACACAGGGGGAGTTTGTCATGCTCCTCATTTATGTCCTGTGTCTCCTTGCAATGGCTCTGGTCACCTCAGTACGCTGCTTGTTCCACTGCAGTCACACCTACAGCTTCAGTTACACTGATAGAACCCACAGACAGGCCCAGCACCAGTACACAGCGCTCTGCGTGTCTCTAATCCTTTCAATGTCAATTTGGGTTACTTGGATCACTCTGCTGACTTGGGGGGATCGGGAAATGGGTTGGCAGCCCGCCTGGGACGACCCGGTTTTGAGCATCGCTCTAGTGACCAACGGCTGGGTCCTCCTGTTGGGCCACGGCGTAGCCCAGATGGTGTTTCTGTGCCGATCAGAGACAAGTAGGAGGGAGAGTTCAGCAACTGCTGATGGACAGATCAGCCTTCGCACCAGCATCCCCGGGCTGGGCTACCCCAGGATGCAAAAAAAGTGGGGAATTGAGGACAAGACTGAGAAAGAAAGGGGTGAGAAACAGCAAGGCACACACTTGTGCACTTTAATGACGATTAAGCTTCTGTGTTTTTGAGCTTTGAAGAACCGGGATGTTTTCTTGGGTTTTGGAACTTCCCATAAACTCGCAGTGTACTGTACTACATGATCATTATTCATAACAGGCTTCATAGCTATACTTCGTCACCCAGGGTGCACTAAGTTACGCAGCAGGGCTGCTCACAAGCCACCAGACATAGGTAGCAGAACTGGGAAACAAACTAAAGAAGGGCACGGAGTAAAATATCCCAGGTTAAATGAAGTTCATTCGAAGCGTTGCACCTTTCCACACTGCATAATCTTTACCAGCATCAGCAAATTATCTGCTCAGCACAAGTGACTCATTGAACATGAACTGAGCTGCTCAGCCAGGATTTCCTGAATTGTTGTTGTTCAATTTTAGGAGAAAGAAGAGATCAGATTCCGGAATCTCCTTATGAGTCAGCATTCATCGTGACGGTGAGTACTGGTACAAAGAGCAAAAACTACATCTTGGGCTATGAAAGAAACAATAGGGAAAATTGTGGTTATAGAAAGAATGTCAAATTAACATTTCCAGCATTACCCCTGGATCTAATGTTCGAGCTGCTGCTGTTTGGTCGTAGTTGTTCAATTCCCTTCCAGATTGACTTCCAACCTCAAAATAGCAAACAAAGTGCTTGTCTGGGGTCACGCCTCAGCTGTGCTTTAGTCACTCATGCATCACATGCAAATAAAAAAGCCGATTTCAATGTAAATCTGTTCGGGAGACTGTTGTTCTTCTGCCGGCTGCAAGCAAACAGTGAGGCTGAACCGTTTATGCCCTCAAACCCCGCCGATGCTGAACTGTTTGCAAGAAATGACACAGAAAAATGCCCAGAGCTGGTTGCTGTGAACTGTTGGCACTGATGAAATACAGACCTGTTTTTTCCGCTGTACATTTAGCAGGGTGTAAATGGAGGTCTGTTTCACTAGCAAACCCCCACTGCTTGGCATTTGGTTGTGAGATTAGAGATTTTACAGTGAACTACAACAATCCCTCCATTTTCAAACTCTCTACATCAGAATTTTTGGTCTTGAAAACAAATACCTATATATCGGTAACTGATATAAATTTTTACTTCAAGCTTATCCTTATATCAAAATACCAATAAAAATAAGCTCTAAAATTAAAAAAGAAATTAAAAATAAAAAATAAAATCTACAAATAAATATTGCACAGGGTATTTATACATAATTCTGTATGTATTGCAATAAACCCTACAAATTTATCCGAAGCCAGACGCACACATGCATGGGTGTTAACTAACAGTTGTTTCCATCTGTCTCAATTGGTCTGAACACGTTTCCTCTGCATCATCACATTTACTGTGCATTTCATTTTTTTAAACAAACCCTATTTATTTACATGTCAATTATTGTGTGAAACAGACAGGTCCAGTGAACTGCTTTAACACACGTCTTTATTCCCTTGATTTTAACATCTCATGACAATGAGCTCGAGCTGCAAAGCTCTCGAATCTCCCACGTGAAATGCCCTGTACTATACATACTGTCCAACGTGTTATAAACATTCAAATTAATGCCAACATTAAGCATTTTTTAATAAATAAACTCGTGTTTACAGTGTTTTCATCATCCTGAAATCATGGGCCGGTAGTTAAATGCACGTTTTCCAGTGGGTTCAGAGCGCATTATTTTCTCCCCAATTTTAAATAGACACTTGGCATCTGAAAAATTTGGTATGTAACTCATTTACAGGGATGAATTAAGATTTGGATATTGAGGGATTAACTGTACTTTGCTAAACAGAAGACAAAAATTCAATCGGGCATCCCTACACCCAGTAAGTAATGTTAGTACGGTTAAAACCAACTTTTTATTTATATAAGCAGTATTACTTAATGGTGCGGAAACGTGTGTTTGTGTTTCAGGACATAGACCCGAAGAGAGATTATTCTATTCCCCGGCCACGGACTACAAACAGGGACGAACTCTATGATGAATACAGTGTATACAGCATTGCAGAATGACACCACCCTAAAATGCCTGCATATTCTGGAGTTACTGACCTCAATTTGAGGAGTTGCATGCTCTAAATCAGGTTGTTCTAGGTAACTCAATTTCATCTTAATTTTAAGTACATTATTCATAAAATTTAAGAATTTTCCCACAACGTGCTGCTCGGTTTACACTACAGATCTTTAATCTGCTGCAAACATGTTTCTTTTTATTGTATTTACATGCTAGTATGATGTACAAATGTCAGAATGTGTCATACTCATGTTATTTTACCAATCTTTCCTCTTATGTTATTGAACCATACTGAAATGCTCTGTTGATATGTTTTTTTGTTTCTGTACACTGGCGGCTCAGCTTCTGAACATAACCGGGGCCAGAAGTCTGATCACAACTCGATTTGTCTGTAAATGTAATAATTTCACAGTCAATAGATACTTTATACCATAGATATCCCAGTTTATTCATGAGGTACCGTAAAAGTCTCAGATACAGCTATAATCACACAAAAGTTTAAAATGTTGAAGTTGCCATATCTGAACATAATATTGCCAACTTATTTTGTCATGCTTACATCACAATGTACACATTTCAGAAAATTTCTTTTGTTCATACTGGTTGCTAGACATTTATAAAGATGGAAGAGTGCAGCACATTGTTTACACCAAAAAGATCTCCCTTAAATGGCAATATAATATAATGGAGGATTGCAGTGAATTACAGTAAAGATTGACGCAGTTTTTATGATGCAACATCTCATGAAATAGATTTAGCCAAAAGAAAAGTTAGACTTAATATAACTATTTGCTGCCGTTGATTTACGCTGATAAACTAATGAAACGAAACGGGTTTTAAGCTACAACCAAAAAACAGCCTTCCGCTCGCGACTGTTCGGTCATAATGCAGCTCTAGTGACACCTACTGGCCGTTTGTGGGAAGTAGAACAGCAGCTCGTATTTCTTAAAGGGGCAAGTGGGACATCTTATGAAGGACAGAAAATCGTCGAGAAATGTTTGGGAAGAGTCAACTTTTTTTTTTTTTTTTTTTTTTTTTTTAATTGAGATCTGAAAATAACCTGAGGAATTTTTAGCCACTATATAGGTCTAGAAACCAACCTCCCGTTTTCATCAGTTGCTTTTCCGAGTACAGGCAGCAGCGATCCAGAGCATGTTATAGAAGCATGGAGCGTGGGGCAGGGGATGGGATTCCGATCCGATGCAGGGTCATCCACACACCCTAAAGTTAACTTAGTGACCAGATTGACTAAAACATGCTGTTGGACTGTGGGAGGAAACCAGAGCACATAGAAGGCAGCGTATGAAGGCCATGCAAACGCCATACTGATCGAGCCATATTTGCGGCCTGGAGCTGAGACACACCAGTGCCACACGCTGCAGTTTAGGAACTTTAAAGTACTGAAACACACTCTTAAATGTATACATGCTTCCTTCATTTAATGCTTTATTACAAATTTAATTAAAAAAACTCAACCACATCCATCGTCACGTAAGGGGTAAAGTGACACCCGCTACAAACTGCCACCTTTCCCCATCTGTCTTCTTCAGTTGTGAGACAGAAAAGTCAATTTTATTGTTTAAATTCTCTTGCTGTTGTCCATTATCGTTTGTGCTACTAGCCTCTGGTTTTACTGTGAATAAGCAAATTCATCACAGTTGCTTACCCTCATTTACCATTTAGATGCACGAAAAGTGCTTTTTATAGTACATTAATGTTTAACGGTGTTTAGGTGGAAGAGGTGCTGCACAAAAATCAAGATTTTATTTTTAAGAAACGCATTAGGGTTACACACAGGAAGCCTGCAGTTAAGCGTCACTTATTTTAGAAAATCCAAAACACCAGACAAATTCTTTCAATATTTGTTTACACCACATTCTGTCCCCAACTCCACAAGTATTTTATCTCCACCAGAAAAATACTGGTTAGAACCAGTATCCCACCATGATAGCGTGTTTCTGTATTTTTAACCACACACAACAGCTCATTTCACACGATAATCTGTTAAATTCCACCTTGACTTAAGGCACAGTTAGTGCTCCAAACACAATGCACATTTATTTTAAAATACTGTATTTCAGCTCGGTGTTGTCACTGTACCGTAACACACGCATGCTCCTGGAACAGCAGCCACTTGGTGTATTTCTTCCCTTGTTTGTTCACATGTCCACGTACAGCAGCACACAGGTAACGGCGATGAAAATCAAAACAGGCAGCAAGACAAATTGTTTATTTAAAAATGTATATGTACATTGAACAGTAAACAACTGTGACACACGGAAAATGGGGGAAGGAGGTGAGAAGCACACGGCGAGCGCTTGTCGTAAAACGAAGGACAATTTCAGAAGATGAGCAGACGCAGAAGGTGACAATGGAATCAGTTTGGGGGGGGGGGGGGGGGGAAAAAAAANGGGGGGGGGGGGGGGGGGGGGGGGGGGGGGGGGGGGGGGGGGGGGGGGGGGAGACAAAATATGAAGACCAGCATTTGGGGCTCATTCAGTGACTGAGTGCCATTGAAGGCTGAGTGTGGTGTCAGTTATTACAACCAGCCTTCCTCGCTCAGGCTCGGTTGCTCAGTAGCCTGGAACAGGAAGGGGCTACAGGGGTGTGCAGAAGAAACATTACAGATGTACCACTCAGCATGTTCACAATGTAAACACGCAAGTATGGTTGTGCACCATGAGCAAAGTTACAGAAATGAGTACTGGACTAAACTAATTAACCATTCCGATACTTAACAATAGACACCTTAACTATTCATTCAGTGAAAACATTAACTGATCAATCATTACAGGTATCCTGAGAAACAAGTGAAATTTCACTTTACCGTTTCCATTAACCCATTACACTTGTAAGTAGGAGACACCTGCATGACCTTTTAAATTCAATATTCATTTTAAAACAGGGGAGATGTGAGTTTCCAAGCACCCAGCAAAAAAAAAAAAAAAAAAAAAAAACGGAATGATGCCATGATACCTGATCACCTCACAACTAAATCGCCTGCTCAAGTGAACAGTATCAGGTTCCGGTGGNAAAAAAAAAAAAAAAAAAAAAAAATCGGAATGATGCCATGATACCTGATCACCTCACAACTAAATCGCCTGCTCAAGTGAACAGTATCAGGTTCCGGTGGCCGACAGTGGACGTCCAGGCCCAGCACCCTGAGGTACAATATACACACACAGATGCATTGATGTGTGTTTCAGTTCAGTAATAATGTGTACACTGGTGATACGAAGAAGCTCGACACACTTCACTAACCGCCCAGAGTGTAGATGGATTTTTTTAAATTGAATTTAACCAAAGGCTCCAGTAAAACAGCCAAGTTAAAACAAGAAATAAAACAAATTGCCACCCTTAAGGAAGTCTTCCTTTTAAATCATGACATGCTTCATGGGGGAGAGGGGGGAAAAAAATCTGAATGCTTCATACCTCTCAGGTTTGCATTTGGACCCAGTTTTTACATCATTACCAACCTTCAACAGCATAGTACAAATCTGAAACCACCATTAGCATCACGACCGATCTCAGTAATTCAGTAGGAGTAAAGAGTGCAGGAGAACACAGAATAATACGCTGCAGACTATTTTCCTGGGGTCTCCTTCAGCATCCTGCCCACACAACACCCAACAGCTCGCATCAATAGAAACGCCTCGTGTCCAGTCCTGCGGTCTCCCTGCTTCTGTTCACTGCTCAGTCTCCACCGATGAACCTCACCCATTTCAAAAACACTACAGTCGGATACGGAAAATTAAAACGCTAATAATTACATGTGGCTCAGCTGCGAAATACTCCTGTACACACCTCCGAATCCCTCTGTCGCACACCGCTTCAGTTCACACGGTCCTCCACCTCAGGGTAAAATCTGCCACATTCAGGCCTTCCTTTCACTTCATTACGACCGACGCGGGGTGTTCCGCTTCCATTGCCGAAGGTCACGATTTACCCACGCGTTTCACTGGAACAGATTTCTTCAGTAAAAATCATTTTGCTACCTGCAGCACACAGTCAAACGCGATTCTGTAAAAAGAAACACAATTTAATGTTCATTTAAAATGATGGCTTTGTTTGCACTTATACAGATCGTTTTCTCATTTATTAAGAATACACGCCAAAGCAAAGAGCACCTAGACTGTGGCCTGCAGGAACCAGAACTGAACGCTCCCCAAACCAATTTTGCATCTCTCAGTTCAGTTTAACACAGCGAGCAGTGTAGCTGTCGCTGTCCGTTTCCCTGGAAGGCAGCGTTAACTCATCTCCAACTTTGTTTTGCCTCACTGTTCTGAGGCAGCATCTCACCACACAGCTCTCTGACAAGGCAACAGGCACCAAGGACTACTTTATACAACAGAATGTAAAAGTAAAATATCAAGACGTCGACAACAATAACAGCAATAATAACAACAACAACAACAACAATAATGTGTATACACATGGCCTGAAATGTGCTTTTGCAGAGTCTTTGGAATCCAAAGTAAAATATTAAAATAACCACATATGGAAAACATGGAAATAATCAATACTAAAAGGGCAAATTTATACATTTTTGTAGCTCAGCGATTCCCGTTTCAGTTACAATTCTCAGAGAGAGAGAAAAAAGGAGGGGAAACACTGCATTTAACATGGAAATGAAGCGGCCCGAGACATTACCGAGTTTACAAAAATAACCTCTGTTTATAAAGGTCACGCTTGGGTGAGGCTGCTGTGTTAGTTCAGTTCGGGGCCCACTAACCACACTAAGTGGGGTCCAGTGGGCCGGCGGGTAAAGGTATTGGGCAGAACTAACAGCAGCTCGGCCCCTCTTGCCCACACGCCAAAGGAGCGTTCTCTTGCACCCTAGTCGCGGGGTAAACGGGCATATTTACATGACTCGGTGTTAGTGGCGAAATAGTGACAGACCGTGAACGCTTGTCAAAGTATACTGGAAGCTATAATTAAATGTGATTCTAATTGTTAGCAAAAAGGAATAATTCAAGGGAAAACTGAATAATAATTGTAATAATATTCTTAACAATAATAATATTCTGAGTTCAGTAAAACTTACCCAGCCAGGTTATGTAATGTTCACTAAGGTATATTGTGATGACTATTATCTTGAAATGTTTATTTTTCCTTAAAGAGGAAAAAAAAAAAAAGAAATGAGGTAACATATTAAAAAGTGTAAGTTTCCTCTTGCTCGTTCAATTTCTATTCAAGACTGTAAAATATTGGGCAGGTCCTGTGATTTGTTGCAGTCAAAGGTGAAGTCTGCCCGTAACATTTGAAGCATGATTTAAGGTTCACCACCCGATGTACACAGGTTTGAAGGTGCGTTCTCTCCTTTCCCAGCCTGGTTTGAGCGGTGCCATGGGGGGTGTTGAGGGAACAGTGGCTTTGCTGATCCGTCCCAGCGTAGCGTCTGTACACATGGACGCACACACATCACGCGCACGTTCCTGAGAGGTGTGCCAACGGCCGCAAGGTTAATTAAATGTTCGCTTCCATTATTCTGCTCCTGCCAGAAGGTGAACTTGCTGCTCACGCAGCTCAAGAGTTTACCGCTTTCAGAGCAGCACCTTCTTTCGAGTTCACCAAGCGGTAGCGGCTGTCCAGATGTTCCTGCTTCTGTAGTATGAATACGCTTTATCAAGTGCGACATTGTGCTTAAGTACAACGGAAGGCGCTCTTTCCGAACCGGAGAAAGAAAAAGGGAGCTGAGAAAGGAGAACTTCGTGAAGGTTGAGCTCTTTTAGTAAGGAGCAAATCTACTGTATCCACCTCGGTATAAACTGGCCTGGAAGAGACAGAAAGAGAGGGAGAGGTAACAACAAAGAGGACCTGATGCTGCAGCAGCACTTCTGACCCCCCGTTCTGTGCTGATAGTCCTGCGGGTTTTATTTCATATCCCTCTACTGCTCTACTGCCCTTGAACAAAGAACAAACTCTCAAAATGCAAGAATAATACAGCAGTGTGTAAATTATTAAATCATAGTAAAGTTGATTATACAACAAAAGCAACAGCAATATAAATAGGTTAACAGTATGTTGGTCTGCTGGGGAAGAATAATATTTTTACTTTTTCGACCAATTATTGAGCTGAACAGAACAAAAAAGAAACGTACATTTGCATTTCCATGCCAAGTATTGATCAAGTAAGAGAAATAAGTCAAACTTTTGCCCAGGGACATTTAAACTGACTATTAATATAATGAACAGCTCAAGTGGAGACCAATTAATTACAATGACTATTCAATAAAAAGTGGAGGTGCCAACAGCCACAGGTCTACAAACTGTACGCAATGCAACAGCGTACTGTCTCAGTGGGTTTCAAACCAGACGCTAAGCATTCCACAACCAAGGGAGCGTAACGGTACAAAGATGTCCCTCGTAGCACAGCCTGCAGTACAGCAGGAAGATACGTAGTCTTACTACACTTAGTGAGAATTACAGAACACAAAAAAAAAAACTACATTAAACAAAAACTGGGAATGTTTGATGACATGTGGACACTGGATGCGAGGCGGGTATCACCTCACCATGGCTCCCACTCCATAAGCAGCGGCAGCTGCCGGGGCCAGGGCATGGTACGGGTCTGCGGTGTATACACGGCCATAACTGAAAGTCACAAGGGGGACAGTTAGGCAAAGGTCCTTTCGCTAAAAACACACAAATAGTGGACATAACTCAGTCGTAATTACTGTATGATGAACGGAAAGCCGAGGCGCTGGTAAAGCGCTACACTAGTCCGTGACCAGAAAGAAGAGTGATGGAGGTAGCCTGCTGCAGACAAGGCTACAGGTTCAAATTTCACGGGAACTGTATGGGTAATGTGAAAAACAAGCTGTGAAGGGCTTGTTAACAGTAGTGCATTCAGATACCCAACATAAGGTACCACTGGGAAAACATGGGAAACGCAGGCACAGCACAGATGGCGACAGGCATGTAAAATGCAAAACTGACACTGTCGAGGAGGGAGGTCAGTCCTGAGCACCACCGGCTGCGTTTAGGGGACACTGGCTCAGACCTGTGCCCATCACCCTCACCTGTCGCTGTATGCAGCTGCAGCAGCTGCCGCAGCTGTCGCCCCAGTTACCGCAGCGGGCTGAGCGTAGCGATAGGCCGCAAAGCCACCCTGACACAGTAAGAAAGAAAAAGAAAGTGCGAGAGCGTCAAACCACAGAGCTCATGCCTCTAGGTAACACTGAACTGCGGACACTCCCCAGAGGGTGGCTGTTCAGCTCCGGTCCACAAGCGATGCAGCACATGGCATCCATCATTAAACCAGGCAATAAGAGAAGTTTCAACCCATCATGGTGTTTGATATGCCATTTAAAGTGCCCCATCCCACTCCACCTTTTGCACAAGGAGCCAGAGCTAAAGAGCCATTTATACCACTCAGGGAAACAAAAATAACTTAAAAGATATCTAAACAAAAAGACAAGGCTACATGGATCCTGAAGTAAACAGTAATGGGCTGTAACTGATAACAGCTGGTATTAATCCTAAATATCTTTCCATTACAAAAAACACAATGCATGAAGTAACAGCCCCCCAAAATAAGGCCTAATGAGTGGACCAAGGTTTCATGTGTGACATAGGTAGATGTACAGATGCGACAAACATTCACGTGACCACAACACCATGACAGCATGCATCCCAAATATAGAAAAAAGGCAGTCCCAATCAAACACACCACTGCATTCTACCCTAGTCAACTACAGCTCCCAGCATTCCTCCATACGCCTATGGGGGGGGGGGGGGGAAGGGCTCAATAGATGAGAGCAAGGAGAGAAAGAGGGACCTCTAGGGTTAAAAAAAAAATTCGACAAAGGAAGAGGAGTGCGGAGGAGTTTGGGTAGAAACGGGGGACTTGAGGGATGGGGTGTCAGCATGCCAACATTGATTCCAGCTTAGCATGCCACAGGTGAAGTGAACCAGTAGCGCGAAACATTGGGAAGGGGTTAGGGGTGGGGTCCGAATTGTGTAGGTGAGGTACTAAACTGCAGCAAACCCCAACTGCTTGTCCTGAGGAAACAAGGCGAGTCCGAGTCCCAAATAAATCATCCCTTCCCAAGAGGGTAGGGGCTTCCTGCCGAAAACAAAGTTGACCACGTGCGAACTGGACGAGGACTACAGTTAAGAGACGTTGTCTGTGACGGAGCGTAACAAGAGACCATCTGGACTGTGGCCCTTTGGGACGAGAACAGGCTACGCTACAGGGCGTTAGCAAGGGGTTTCTCGCTGGGGGTCCCTCAGTGCAGGGTAT
The DNA here is from genome assembly GCA_900497675.1 of Arapaima gigas. Classification (NCBI taxonomy): domain Eukaryota; kingdom Metazoa; phylum Chordata; class Actinopteri; order Osteoglossiformes; family Osteoglossidae; genus Arapaima; species Arapaima gigas. The sequence continues at coordinate 11,663 of UFQX01001120.1, forward strand.
TCCCCTGCTTCTTCTTCTCTAGGATCTACACCATCTGAGAGGAATCCTCTGCCCTCATGTTGGCGACAGTCTCAAAAGCCACATTTTCACATCTGTGTTGGACACGTGCATATTCTGCAGGAATTATGTACAAAATCTGCACATAATATATCACTAGCCTTTACCATTACATTCACTCACATTTGTTTCCACTATGTTTCTTGATCTTTTCTTCAGTGCTATATCACTGTGTCAGAAGTGTGCTCAATAGAAAAGCCGAACTGAATAACACAGGCCTAAACATGCATACATGAGCTTTAGAATAACCATTTCGAGCTTTGTCTTCCACGTCAGCTGTCGTACCTGCACGTATGAATATTATTTCCTGCATATAAACAAGAAGCCTGATCGCAGTCATTTCACTACTGAATAACAGGCTTTAAATTAACAATGTAATATAGGACCTTGTATATTTTCATTCTATACCAAGGTCCTATATTACATTCAGTTAATGTAATAATTATGCTGTCTTTTAATGTCATTAGATACTACGTCCCTCTTGTTCAGTTTGAGTTTCTTTGTACCACAAGCGCAGATTGACCTGCCTCCCCTGAAAAGGCCAGACGAGACCGGTCCTCCACGTTGCCGGGAGCTGAGGGCCCTATACCATGATGATGTGATCAGCTGAGCTGCACCTCAACATCACTTTATTCAACATTTAATGTCGTACACAATGCTATTGCAGGTAGTATAATCACTCTTAACTGCTACTACTGGCACTATTTTTCTACGTGTAGAAGCCCAGCAGGAGCGGGCAGCCGCTGGCACTCGGACCCCCAGAGGTTTATTTTTCTCCTTTGCCTCCTGGTTCAGTTTTTTTTTTTTTTTTTGTTTTGTTTTCCTCTCCTCTGGTGCTTGAAAACTTACTGTATAACATTTACACCCTATATAGTTGCTTGCCTTAAAATGTAACTTCGAACTATACCCTTGCTATATACCTGTTATCTTAACTTTCTGTTCAGTGCTCTGAGTCACTGGGTCAGAAAAAGCGCTCTACAAAAATAAATTGAACCGAATAATAGAGAGACCCGGCTCGCCAATTCAAATTGTGCAAAGTGTTACCCAAAACGCTGACACATAGCAGTGCAAACAGTAAGTGCTGCCTTAGGTTTTCAACAATGGAGAAGGTGGAGAAGAAGCAGACTAGGTGAACAAGTTGTAGATGATTCCCTGGCTTCAGTTTTGAGCTGTCAGCAAAGTGCCACCTCTGTCATCCTGCACCTCCATGAAAAACCGCCAGTTATGAGGTGATGCACAGTTATTGCCTGTACTTAAGTAAATAATATATAAATTATATCCTTTTCTTATTTATAATTTGTCATAATCACACCTGTACTGAGCATCAGCAAACTGTGTGTTGTGTGCAATAAATGAAGACTTCAAGGAGCTGCTGGTGAGCGTCAACACCCTGAACCCTGAACGTGCAGCATGTATGCGATTCGCCCCCGCTCAGAGCGGGCGGCTGCAGAGCTGTCTGAGTTGGTGACATTTACATTTATTCCCACAGCTCAGAGTAAAGATAAGTGCATCTCACAACAGAAGAGGAGGTACAGATATACGATTCTCTTCACGCGAGTAGCAGCATATGGAGTCCCTGCTGCAAGTTATATCTGACTAATGAACTTGAAGGAAGAACAAACTGTCTCACTTAAATTAATAAGGAGACCAACTGTAACTATGACTACTATACAAGCAGTATGAATATTAATAAATAGTGTAGAGAATGATAACCCCTTCCCCAATTCCGCATGTGTCAGATTCCAGTGAGTTAGTACAGCAATGCCGTCACACTTTTAAATGATCAATATCAAAACAATGATCAATGGTAATAATGCACACTGGGTTTTGTATTGACCCTACCTGAGGCAATCTGGCACTAATGACAGTGTCCTGAAACACTATTCTACAGAGAGAACAGAAACAGCTATTGTCAACCTGAACACACACACACACACACACACACACACACACACACACACACACACACACACACAGAGCAGCTTAGTTTTGAATGTATAGCCTTGTCAATATAAATGACCTCAACAAACTGCAGCATAATATTGACAGCTGCTAACGGAGAGGTTCAAAGTCAAGGGACTTATCCTCAAACCGGCTAGTTTCGGGTTCAAAATCCAAAATACAGAAATACATCCAGAACAAAATTTAAGGTGGTATAAGCAACTGCCAATTTACCAAGCAAGTATGTACTTCAGTTTAAACAAAGTAACAGAAATGATAAAGAGCAGACAGTAAGCAATTGCATGTTTTTATGTTTGCATTAAGATGATGGGCTTTTGGTCAGGGGCTTATTTTTAATATGTAAAGTACAAATATGCTATATCATTCACAAGTAAACAGCTCTATGCATTTTGTTTATGCGCATGCACACACAAACACACAGAACACTGTGAGGCGAAGAGAGCGTGTGATAAGATGGTGAGGGGGGGAGGGGCGGGATGTTACTTACATAAAGATCGGCAGCTCCATAAAACCCATCCTGATACACCACACTGAGAGAAACACAGATGGAATAGTACAGGGTGGAGGGAAAACACAGGGTGAGACAGAAATGAATGAATTAGAGGAATAATTGATGGAAGATCAAAGTGAGGGGAAATCATTATGGAAGATCAGAGGAGAGGAAAACCGCGATGGAGGGGCAGAACGGAGGAAATCATCGTGGACAACCAGAAAGAGGGGAAATCGTGATGGAGGATCAGTGTGTGGGGAAAATTGTGATGGAGAGCAGAGCGAGGGGGAAATCATGAAAGAGGATCAGAAAGGGAAAATCATGATGGAAGACAAAAGTAGGGGAAAAACGTGGATGGAGGAACAGAAGCAGGATCAGTGAAAGGGGTGATTGAGGAGGAGTGAGAGTAGAAACATTGAAATGAAAAGGCGATGACAAAGAGGAAAACAGCAAAAAGAGGTAGACAAAGAATTTAGCAAGGAAAAAGGACAGAGGACAAAAACATGGGAAGGTACAGAAATGAAGTCAGTGACAGAACCACAGAGGAGAACAGATGTCAGAACAGAGGAGAAATAAACAGTGAAAGGATGGGGGAAAAGAGACAGAGAAAGAAATAATTATTTCACACACATGCAGCATGCAGACTGAAATACAACTTCCATAATTATTATAAACACTGTATTGCGGCATTTTCCTGCAATTCTTATGCATATGTGGTAATAAAATGGAATACTTAGTCTCAGGTAAATGTCAGGAAATGTTATGCATTAGGAGGTAAGGCACACACAATGTTTTCACAAGCAGCAGCAAGGTAACACCAGTGCCTGCTTCCAGCATAAGATGATCTGACCATATTCAGCTACAATTAAATATGGAAGTGGTACTTTTCTATGGTGCACAATTAGTTGTTCATTTCATTAGGTTTGCGTGTAAAAATTTATACAGCCAGTCCATCCCCCAACAAAACGGGCATCATGCAGACTAACATGGGCTTCTGAAGACAAAATGGCTGACGCAAGTGTGAGCCTACATGCTGCAGACAGTTGTGGCTGACTCACCCTGGGTATGTGGGGATGGCAGGCTGGGGCACGGCTGCCCGCACCGCACTGTACACGGGTCGACCACGGCCCCTCAAGTGAGCACCACGGAAGGCTGCTGCTGTGGAGGCAGCTGCTGCCGCTGCAGGGTACGGGAACCCTGGAACTGCAGAGAGAAGAGATGGGGAGGAAGAATAAAGTGGTTAAAATCCATTTGAGATACTGACAGTTCCTTGAGGCACAGACACTGAGTAAAGCAACACATTTGGCAAAACTTTGTACTTCCTTTTCTTATGTAAAATATCTCTAATCTGTTTCTATTTAGCATAAAATGCGCTTTTCAATCCACAAATCCTTTGTCATGCTAGTTCAACTGAGGACAAGTATAAGCATTAGACCAGCAAGTGGGAAGATTAAGATACACATAGCGTGCCTGAGAAAAGCCAAGGAAGGCTGGAGACGTACTTATTGTCTCACCTGCGTAGAGCTCTGGTCCATACATTGCACCCACCACTGGGCTAAGCTTCCAACCTGCTGGGTGACACAAACAAGCAAAAGTAGCATGAAATGTATAGCCCAAATGGACAAAAGTACAAAAAAGTTTACATGCACATTATGTGGGAACCAGAGGAATGGCCTTGGTTTCATCAAAATAGGCTTGGGTCAGTAAAAATGACCATTGGATGCTTCCGAAGGGAACTGCGACCATACATAAGACAGACTACAGTAGCGACTGAAACACACGCAATCAAATCCCAAAGCTACACAAGTGTTTCATGGAAATAGTTCAAATGGATGGATGGTGGGATGTGGGTTACCATAGGGCAGTGCGGTCAGGGCTTCCCCGTTGGCATAAGGACTGACAAGCTTCTTGTTGGTCATCACTCTAGCCGTGGCGTTATTCACCTGGTGGCACAGATCAGGAGAGTGAGGAAGGGTGTGAATTCTAGAAAGACTAGTGCACGTCAGCCAGCCACACAATCACATTCTAGGCTCAGGTAGAGATATGAACATGGTTAGAAACTATACTATAAACACTCCAAAACATCAGCTTTGTGATGTCCCGGACTTTGTGGAGTTGTACAACCCTCGAGAAAAGCAGAAATTCCAGCGTGTTAACTGCAGGACTTTTCCCTGTTATCTGAGTTAGAAAAGGCACCACCAACATTGAGTGGTTGGTGCACAAGCTCACAACACAAACTGCCACTGGAGAAATCACGACCAGCTTGGTTTCAAAAATCCAAATACGATCACGTTCTTCATTAAAAGCTAGCCATTGTGGGGACCCAGGGCAAATGTACAGATGCCAGTCTGTGTTGATATATAAGCTAGTTACAATTTTTTTTTAACCTTTTTATACAGTAACTTTACTGGAGCAATTCAGGGCAAGTACCTTGCTCAAGGGTACTACAGCAGGAGGTTGTGTGTTCATGTATGCAACTAAATGCACAGGAAAAATCATAAAAACTAAAAATATAATTTTAAATTTCCAGTTTGCAGAGAAAACATCCATCACCACCCTACTCATAAAAATCGCCAGAACAAAATAAAACCCACAAATGTATTTCTACAGTTAACACACCAAAGATGCAAATGAAAGAGGAATCAAGACCACTTAATCAGGATGACAATTATTATAACACAAATCACACAAAGCCAATACAATGATACCATAACAAAGAAGGTAATATGTATATAATGCCCAGCCAGGGAGCAAGCCAGAGATGCAGCATTGCAACCAAAACAAAACAACCTGCAACAGCACCATTTAAATGCAACACAAGAAATAAAGGTGAGGGCTCGGAGGCTCAGAAGCTCAGAAGGATATGCTGTGACCTCATGGAGATGCTTAACATTCTAACACAGAGCAACACAGAAGTTAAGGACCATTAGAAAGACCACATGTCTCTTGCGCAAGCAATACTGTATTTCAGACTTATTCCTTAAAATGCATCATTCATAAAAGGTTATTTAAAAAAAAGTCACCATTCCCTTAGAGAACATCCGATTGTGTGGGGGAGAGTGAGCGTGCCAAAAAGAAGGGCCAAGACAGCCATTAAAGCCCAAGGTAAATGGAACATGTATGCGATAAGCACCAGCAGGCATTAATACAGGGTATTAATATGGCCAATAAAATTATTCTCTCTCTCACACACACACACACACACACACATCATAATAAAATAAATCTTTTGCAAAATAATTTCAAACTATGACAACCTGATGGAGAATTTTTACCATGTGTGCCTGTTTATGTTTTTGAGATGCATTTGTCCTTTTTGAAACAAAGCACAATTTTCCTATGATATATAATAATCCATTTTTACTGTATTGATTATCCAAAATTTGTTGGTGATAATACATTTGACAGGTATACAATACCCAGGTGATGTCTAACGTTCTGAATTAACATTGAGCTAAAATTTGGGATTTTTGTCTAAGGGAATTTTGGAAAACATCTGAGGGGGTGTAACATTAACATAAATGGAATATGCAACGTGCAATACACTGAAAACATTGGGGGGGTTAGTATAGCCTCAAATGCCAGAAATGTAAAAATTGTGAGTGAAGGGAACATCTATGTTTAAATGTTTAAAATATCCACATTTTTTGTTCTGACCCCTGGTGGAACAGACAATGGGGTGCATCATACTCAATTATTAAACTGGCACAAACCTGCCAAATGCAGAGGAAGTTTATTATCACAATGAAGAAAAACCTGTAAAATTGGATTTGATCAAAAAATAGGTTTTGCCAGACATGCAATGGGAGCTAGGGGGTGGGGGGGGTTGATGGTATTGGTATATTCTGCCCTCTGCTCCTTGTGTCCACAAAGATTCACTTGCTGGTTTTTTTTTTTTGTTTTTTTTTTAAACTTCTATCAGGCTGTACTAGAACCACAGCAGAAAGTGAATTTCAGGAACTTGCGTGCATTTTCTCTCTTTGTCTCTCTCTCTCTCACACACACACACACACACTAATATTTATGGCAGGCATGCACAAAAACTAATAAAAACATTGCCTGTGAATCCCTTTAGCTTCTTCTTGATGTTCTTACTTTGCATTAGTGTGCTGCACGGTAGCAGTATGTACTGCCTTGGCATTTCATACGTGCAGACACACAAACACACACAGCCCAATGTCACATCCAGTGATGTTACGAGTGTACTAGATTTGCATTCTGAAAGTCCATAATCCTTACTTACAATATATCACAATAGTTATCTTATGCTAGATATTATTATCAGAAAACAGTCAATTGAAAAAAACTATACTCAAGAGGAATAGTGACATTGAAATCCAGTTACCAAACAGCCTCAGAGCACATACTGGTCTAAAGAACCCCTAAAAATTTCAAGATGTTGACTGCAATATTTACACTGGTGTACAGTCCCCTGGTTTTGTCGTGTCTGCTAACACGTAACAACTGGCTACTTGGAACTAGCATACCACTTTTGTACTTTTTTGAAATTTTTAGGTGAGTGGGTGTCAGGTAGCGATGATGCTGCACGTACACAACTTACCGATGTTGAGGAAACGGGCGTGAGGACACGTGAGCAGTTATCGTGGAGACTGACAACAACACATAAAAGTCATCAGGGAAAACAGGAAAAAAAAATATATAATAAATAAACTAAGACACAGCCCAGCACACATAAAAACAACTCGCACAAGATACAGAGATGGTTATAAGGAGATGCACCTCATGAAAGGAGTTTTGGGACAGAGCGATGTGTAAGGTAAACCAAAAAAAGGTTACCCAGGTCACCTAGTTATAAAGGTTTAGAGGCCAATATGGTCATTTTGAACCAAAACTGCTAAAATCCATACTGCTGTGCTCACTTAATCCTTACAATAACCATAGAGATGTCTTCAAGTATCACAGAGGATGCGACAAAACTGATGGCGTTTTATGTAATCCATCTGCAAGATGTTTTATTTACATAACCCACCTACAGCTAGATATTAAAATAATTTGTAATTAGCACATTAATACAACACTGCTAGAAGCACTGACAAAAAATGACAAGCGAAAATATTTGCAGTGGGAGTGTACATAGATTTTAAACACAAAAACCAATATATAGTATGGACCACAGATTTAATGATGAAACATTTTTAATGGATGCCTTGCATTTACACTGCTCAGCACTTCCATCAGCTGTTAGTCACTGAATCAAACCCCACGTGCAGCAAAATGCAGTCCTGCTCACCAACGGCAGAGAGCAGCACAGATCTGCAGTTGAGGCAACGAAAAACACAGTAAATGCCTTTGTTGGTTTTTTCTAGGATAAAAATCTTTAACGGTCCAAAGAGGAAATAAATCCTGTATGGCTATAATTTCTCTCTCCATTCCGTATTATTTGAAATCCAAGCTGGAAGTATAAGTAAAGGACAGTCAGAAGTAGAAGCCAAAGCAATGAGCAGAACACACCAGACGTGTAGAGGAAAGCAGGTCGACGCAGCAAAGAGACTGACTGCAGTGTGACGGAGAAGCCAAGGGAGAGATGTGAAAGACTACAAGTGATCTGGGTATAAAAGGAAAGCTGACAAGAGCAGGACCAAAGAGATAGGTGTACATTCCATCCCTATACAACTCCCCCGCTACACAGATTTATTTTCCTTTATGTTTGCAACAATTTTGCACTGACTGCTGCCAAAATGCAGCAGATGATTCCCAGCTCCGCAGCGTCAATGCGGAAGTACATGAAACTTCCACTTTACTTAGCGGGGACAACCTTTCATTTGCTACCCTTCAAGTTTTCTTCCAAAAATATAAAGGGATAGGAAAATGAGACACACAAAGACATATGCAGAAACACAAGTTTTGAAGCCAACCCCACAGCAGAGGCAGCATGTGTGTATATATACTCAGCAGGAGTGAAGATCATTCCAGCCTTCATGCGAATCTGCTGTTAAGATTCAGTTAGTGCCCTTCCATCATTAGCAGGGATCAACATCGCAGGCCTTTAAAGAATTACCTACTTCAAAGTAACAACAACCAGTGTTAACACTAATATCTTCACAAATAAAAAAGGGAGCCTTTTTAAGCGAGACCGAGAGCACCTTCCCCACCTAAAAGTGACCTGTTTGTAGTTAGCCACGCAGAATGAGAGGGGGAAGGCAGTACAAATGAAGGTTTGTATGTAGTGTGTTACCATGTGTGGTCTCTACACTGACACCAGTACATCTCACTGAGGGGTGCCTCAGGCTGGATATGGATGTGCTCCCTCTTTCAGCACTTGCACAGAAGCACCAAGCGATGGACCAGCTGCAACCAAACAGGAAAGGGGGGGGGGGGGCAATGCTCACACAGCAGAAACCCCCTGCATGCAGACTGGGCTATTTAACTCTTAGCATGTTTGAGATACGGTCGATCCCGCCAAGGCACAGAGCTCGTTGTAAACCCACAGACGGTCCCATGCACATTCAAAACACTGCACATCTGACACAGCATCCATAAAGTAACATACAACAGGTTGTTAGTTAGAGGCAGCAGGTAGCGTAGTGGTTAAGGACATGAGCTCACAATGCTGAGATCCAAACCCAACTGACTTTAATTACTATAGTACCCTTGATCATGGTCTTTACCCTGATTTGACACGATGCAAATATTCAGCTATACAAATGGCTCATACAGTGTCACAGAAGAAATGATCAAATAAGCTGAGAATTAGTATTAACGTACGGAATAGTGGCAAAAACACGATGCACAGGCACTTTGATTGAAAACTGCTGGCACTATAGGCTTACTACATGGGTGAAGCAGAAGGACCAATGCAAAATTTAACAATGTCAAATCACAGCAAGCCTCAAATGAGTGATCAAAAAACTGGCAGAAGGAGCTGATCGCACTAAAGCACAAGGTTGTTATGGTTGAATTCCTCCTAGCAGAGATATAGAGAGCTTGGTTATGGGACAAAAAACCCCACTCTTTAAGGCCTGTCAATTTCTAAAACTCTTTTTTCCAGGTAGTTCAAATGATTACACCACTCTGGAGATGTCAACGCCACATGTCAAAGCACAGGAAGCTCTCACTCATGACACCCCTTTCTTCTCAAATGTGGAGCTGTTAGAGCCATTTGGGACCACTCGCACTCCAAACCTTAGCAGCTCCTGTATGTGCAATCCGTTGCCATGGAAATCAATGGAACCCCACTTCCAAAGGGCTCACACTTGAGAGCAAACCACATCTTAAATTACCCCAAATCAGATGAAGTCTCACGTCTGAAACATTTTGAATAGACGCACCGAGATCCAGCCAGGAGCTCAGACTCCATTTTACAAACTACTCACTGGAGCTTAAAATATTTTGTTTATAAAAATGTACTATATTTGTCAAGTGCACATCTGAGAGCCCCTTTAAAATGTAGTCTAAATACCTTTAACAACTTCTCCACAGTACTTACGGAAAGGTATTTTTATTCATGCAATAATCGTGAGGAGTGTAGCTGATAGCAGCATTAGTCCCAAGTAACTAAAAGTGTATACAAACCACATGCTATAAATCGAGAAAAGAATATTCACAACATATGCAATTTTTAAAGAGTAGAACAGTGTAACTAAAGAAAATTTGGGCTAAAAATGTGTTGTATTCCAGGAAAACAACATACAACAGTATATAAAAATAAATGTATGTATACATACATACATTAAAAAAAAAGTTATATATATCCTTCCTTAGGCTGATCAAAGATCCTGACAGTTAAAACAGCCACTGCTGGACAGTAATGAACTTTGATATATTTCCTGAGGTTAAAGGACTTTTCTAGAATTTTCTTCCTGTCTCAGTCAGCAGCCCCCAAGGCACAGGTGTGTGTTTTTCCTCATACAGCATTGACTGAAGCTGCTGAATGACCAGAGACCAGCCTTTGTCTGACAGGGCGGAGAACGCCAAAGAAACTCGAGTAAATTAAACGCAGACCATACAGAACTGCACAAACAACAAAACCGAGACAGCAGACAACATACAGTGTAAGAAAGAGAGACTCAGTGCACAGCTGGCACAGTGAAGGTTGAACCATCACAGTAACACCCAGAGACAAGTGGTTCACAGAGGCTGTGCAGCAACACGAACGCATGCAGTGCTGCTGCTGCGGGAAGCCCTGACGCAGCACGACAGCAACCAAACAGCGAGGCAGCAGCCACCGCCGGGGGGCCGTGGACCAGGATGAGAGGACGAGGTGAAGTGCACACAGTTTCTCCTGCAGTGTGGCTCTACAGCTAGACCCCCAGGTCACCATGCTGTGTAATGCAGGCACCCTTTACAGCATGCTTTGCACCGGAGGCTGGCCTCCACAGGAAAATTAAATAAATGCGATGGGAGCAGAAAAGGGCAGGCATCAAGTGGGAACAACACTTTTAAGGTGGGCTTATACGTTTCCCAGCATGCTCTGGTACAGCTTGCACAGTCCAGTGGTCAAAAAACTCAAAAACAAAACCCAGACAAACGAAAGCGCAGGCGGCACTGACCAAGCGGAACAATAAACAAACAGACGGCAAACCGAGCATGAAGGCAGAGCGGAGTGGTAGCAGAACTAAGGCTATTTACCTCAATCTTGCGCCCTTCCACCACGGTGCCATGCAGTCGCTCTCTGGCCTTCTCCGCATCTGCGCTGGACTCGAACGTCACAAAACCAAAGCCCTGGGGGATTTGGGGGGGAGGAGAGAGAAAGATGTAAAGAGACACTGATCACTGAACAAGAAGAGGAATGGAAGTAAAGCGTGCTAAAATAGCACAAGGCTGAAAGGAGTAGGGTGAGGGGTCATGAATAAAAACTGAAGTGACCATTTGAGTTGTTCTAGCATCTTCTGAGTCACATCAGTCAGTCAGATGGAATCAAGGCATGGAAGACATGCTTTATTCAGTGTGAGCCCAAGATCACTGTGTAATACCAGCTGCCTACACTTGATGTGCTGTCGCACCCAGGATGTCCTGCTAGAGAGGGAAGATTCCTTCCTTGAGAGCCGGGACTGAGTACATAGCAGTAACCAGAGTCGTGACATGGCTCAGGGCTGGTCTGACTCACCATCTGTCAGCAGCGGCACAGAACTACGTAATGAGCAACTCAGTGAGAGCAGGCAATTGAGCTGGAGGTGGTGAAGAAATACTTTAATAAAATAATGTGCATTCAATGTAAATTGGTCAAAACAACCTAAAGTATGCTTGTACATAAACACACACACACAGAACATTTGATTTAATTTTTAAATGTTTTCCAATTTATTTTGTTAAACAGGAGTGTGTCATTAAGCAGGCAGCAGCTGGCATTAGAAAGCTGAAGCGATAACCCAATTCAATTTTCAGTAAGGTTAAATGAATTTTAGTTTAATTGTAGATTGACATTAATTAGACATCAAATGTTAAATCGTGATCGAGGGAATACCTTGCACCAAGCTCTACGCTTCTGGGATAAGCTTTTGGTCACGATGATCTCACATTACGTGTTACTGATATTAGACAGTGGAAGTATTACAAAGTGTTGAGGAGCCAGTGTATACCCGTTTCAAGAAGCTATCACTCACCTTTGAACCTCTCTCATTAAATATGATCTCAACGTCAAGGATTTTTCCAAATTGCTAAAAAAGAAAAAAATAAATAAAAATCAAATAATTTGAAAAAGTGCTCAGCTTTTACATCACAAACCGCTTCAGCTATATAACTAAACATTTCATTATTAATATGGAATAAGGTAAAATAATTCTGATGGTACTTGGATGATGATGATGATGATACCGATAAACAGCGCTAGTTTTCCACCCTGCAAGACCCCATTTTCAAACAATTTGTGCCTGTTAATCTGGCTGACTGTCATCTGATTGACACTATTCTTGGTTCAGTGATGGCCCCATGCGTTAGTACTGATGGACTCTCACCCCAAACATCTGCCGGAGGTCAGGGTCTCGGAAGCGGAACGGTATGTTTGAGACATGCAGTCGTTTCGGGGTTCCTTTGCTCTCTGACGAATCCCCCCCAGCAGCTCCTCCAGGTATTCCGCTCCCTGCTTGGGTTCCACACTGAGTTCCTCCATCAGCCTGTGAGGGACCATCCGTCCGCTTGGGGGGGGGGGGGGGGGGGGGGGGGGG
>UFQX01001120.1:43456-117594 GCA_900497675.1 Arapaima gigas
TTTTTTTTTTTTTTTTTTTTGGGGGGGGGGGGGGGGGGGGGAGCTCAACTTCATTTCCAAACAAAAAGAAAAGGTTAATGTAATAGGATGCGTGGCTTTCTACATTACTTATTAGTAGCTGAAGGTACTGACCGTCACTTTCCCAGCAGGCCCTTAGGACTGACCATTCAAGACTTGATTGATGATAAAGCTGGAAGAAGAGACATCACATTAATTTCTAAATCCATAAGCTTCTTCTAAACCTGTCAGGGAGTAAGTGGAAAAGTATTTCTTATTGCTTTTCCAGAATCAGTGCTGTTATTCCAGCTGAAACGCTTCCAAAGTAGCACAGTTAAAGTCTGCAGTAAAGTGAAGTCTGTAGACCCTGCAGGCTTTACGTACATTGGCCCCCACTGGTAAAGCAGCCTTCTACACAGGGGCCTTCAGAAGGCGAGCAAACTTCAGTCGAGCACATGAAGTAGATCTGTTGGAAGCAGGCAGGAAAGGGTTTTTAAAGCTGTGTAAATTAAATAGCACACACGCACCAAAAGGCAGTTCTCACCTCTTCATCCAATGGAGTACGACCATCAGGGGAGAGGAACTGGAACGTAGTGATCGTGAACCTCCTAGTCTGGCTCGGGATAGGTGCAGGAGGTGGCAGTGGTTGCTCTGGGGCCGAATCGAGGCGGTTGGGACAGCTACAAGGAAGCAGCTTTCAGATCTCTCCTTCTGAGCAACTACACTGTGCATGCATTTGTCAGAAACTCCTGCAGTTCAAGACTGCAAGGGAGGGGGGGGGGGGGGGGGGTGAGNGGGGGGGGGGGGGGGGGGGGGGGGGGGGGGGGGGGGGGGGGGGGGGGGAGGGGGGGGGGGGGGGGGGGGGGGGGGGGGGGGGGGGGGGGGAGTGAATCATCCTTCCACAATCCAAGTACTCACCCATCATAGATGAGCACCCAGGCAGCTTGTGCTGATCGAGGATAAGCCAAGCAGTAGTGAACTAACAGAACCAAATTGGGATCTGGGGGATTTAGCAGTCGCACCTCAAGGTGCAGGGGCTTCCCAAGAAGCAGGCGAAGAGGGCGGTGATACTGGGGGTAGTAGCTAGTGTAGTGCTCACCTACAGGCAACAACCAGAATGGGCCAGTGAGTCATCTGTTAAGGTTGTGATGACATTTAGGAACAGGTGAGTATACTGGATAGAAGTCCATGGAAACAAGAATACCTGTTGCAATCCTTAATTGGACACCAAATGTCCCCTGAGCCTGAATGGAGGGGCCCAGTGATGGAGTCTTCACCAGGTAGCCCACACTGGTTTGAGAACCAGGAACAAACCTACACTCCACCAGTAATCTAAAAGCACAGAGAAGGGCCACAAGAATGTGTGTGTTATACAATCTACCCATAGATGTGAGCTGAGCCATTAAAACAGACTCAGTCTCAAGGGAGAATTGGATTTATACAGGTCATGTGTTAACCAGTCACAACTTCCCAGCAGCTGCATTTTCAATAATCATTTTATTTATACTACAAATGAAGACTTCTCAGTAGCCACCATTTAAATGGCACCTTTAGTTCGGAACATCTTAAAGCAAGGTTTCTGAACCAAGCCATGTACCCATTTACACTGGTACAATTCAAGGCAAGTCACTTGATCAAGGGTATGGTTTACCTTAGAGGAGAGTCCCTGGTGATTGTGCCATAGCCAAGAGTAATTGACTGCACTGTATTCAGGATTTCAAGCATGTAGACCACAGTCTGCCCAATCTCCTGTTCAAAAACAGCAATAACATCAGAAAGATTGCTAAATGTAACATGCTAAACAGAGAATTGCAGCAAGGGGATACTTGCATATCTATGAGCCCCACAGCCAACCAGAGGAATCTTGAACAAGGCAAAGTTGGAGGTGACCATCTGAGGAATGCATGAGTTGTTACTGGCCACAAACAGTGAGGCAGGATTCAGGGGAGGGTCCGTGATGGACGCAGGGACAGAGAAGACAAAGTGGTGGTCCACTGTGCACTCTGGAAGGCACACGCGTGCGTGCGTACACACACACACACACACACACACACACACACACACTTTAGTTCAGGGTCTTCAGCCACTTCCTAAACTATGATGACATACTAACCATCCATGGGATAGTAACATGTTTTGGAGCTGGAAGAGAAACAGCAGCCCAGAGAATCACACTCATCACGGGAGCAGGACTTTGGCCCACATGGGATGCGTTTCTCAATGGAGAAGCTGCACTCTAAGTGAAGAGCAGCATAACAGAGCATTGAGCGGTTGGGGGTTTAAATAGGGCTTATTTTCTTTTATAAAGGGGGGTAGAGGGGGAGTTGTGACATTCCAAAGAAATATTCCATCACTTATACAAAATAAACCACGGTAAAACTAAAAACAGATCCAGTGTGACATATCGACATTTATTTTAGTTTGCCTTTTACATCAAATACACGTTACTCATCCATAGGATTATAGTTAAAAAGCTTCAGACTTGAATACCACACAAACTCCAATAAAGATACACTGAATTTAGTATAGTGGATAAGAAAAATGCTATAGTTCCAAGTGCATGTTTCTCCTGAAAGTCCAGGCAAAGTACAACATTTGCAGCATAGGAGATGACAGTATGGGAACCTAACCCAAGGCCTGCTGTACAAGACTGTATTACTGAAGTTAAAGCCAAGCCCAGCTAACAGGTACAACACCCTCTTGAAACCCCTTACCTTGCTTTGCGACGAGTGGGTGAACTGGGCAAGACAACATTGCCTCGTCCTCCTGACCATCCCAAGTCCGAAACCTCAGATGGATTCTGTGTGTATTTCCCTGTTAAAACCCGTGATTGCAGCTGTAAGCAAAACCGCGCTTTATTTATGAACACGATGCCACAGAAAGCTCAATCAGCAATGTTTTACAGACCTGAACAGTCATGTGACAGGAGCTGAAGGGTAGAATAAGGGTATTGATGCCACCTTTTCCCTTACTAATATGATACCCACAATGCTTAGGGGCATCCTTTAGCCAAACAGCACTGCCATCATCATCATCATCTGGATTGGAGGTAATATAGAGTATCAGCTGCATTTAAATTCATCATTAGATGAATCTCATGTTGCAACAGCCATCCAAATTATACAGCCTCTTCACATTTGAATGGTGTGCAGTGTTACTTTACCCACATGTACTTACCCTTTATACTTATACTCTCGATGGGCCCTGGTGGCAATTCCACAAGCATATTGTGCGTGGAACAGAAAACTTTAGGGTCTGAGAGTCGGGGAGGTTTAAGTGGGGAGAGTTCAACAGGGGTCTGGACAGGGGGATGTGTAGGCCTAGATGGTACGTGAAGCGGAGACTGCATGGGACACTGCAGCTCCAAAATACGATGTTGTCCAAGCACAGAATCCCAGAACATCAGAAAGAAAGAGCTGGAAGACAGCTAGGAGGGGGGGGAGGCCTGTGACATCAGTACACAAGACAATGTGGAAAAGCTGCTGGAGTGTACTTGTTGAGCCACTCACCAGGTTATGGGTGTGACAAGCAGGGAGGGGGGCAGTGAGGATCACTCCTCTAGCATCACCTGCTGTTAGTTTATATGCACAGGATGAAGGGACTGTGCTAATTGGTACCCACTTATTATCTGGACCTGAAACAGAAGTCAGTTGTTCACACATTTATCCATTATGCTCATAAACAAGGAATGTGTGCAAATTACACCCATCACGTAACAGAATTTTACAGCCCATTTTATGTATATTTAACAATTAGTCTTGCAATATCATTCATCAGTATACATCAAACAAGTAACACCATGAAGAATTATAGGAAGAGCATGAAAAACTTAACCGACCGAACTGGCAACAGATCAAGTTGACAAGTCAGCACCTACCTGTGACTTTGAGAGAGTCTGGGTGGGCAGAAGGCAGCCTAACAGTCATTACATTGGTCAGGCATGTAAGGGTGGGGACAATTTGAGGAAAGGGAGTAGGCAAATCAGGAGAGCTTGGTGGAACTGCAAGGGCTACTGTTTGAGGTCTGCTGGGCAACTGCGTTAATGACTGTGAAGGGGACGAGGGTCCTGCACAACCAGGGTGGGACTCAAGGATCTGTTGTGGATACTGGATAGACAGGATGGGGTCATAAGAATCACCATCAGGGGCATGGGTGTTTTGAAGCTGACAGGCTATGGGGATATAAGGCTTGTAGCCCAAGGTGACAGAAGGACCACCTGTCGGAGTAGGTACGATATAATCCGGCATTGCGAAAGGTTCAATTGTAGTGGGAACTGGGATATTATCAGCAGATGCAGAGCTCTGAAAAACAGGAAGATGACTGTAAGGATAAAACATGGGCAACATGTGGTAGTGGGGGGAGGAAAGAGGAAGTTCAGTTGTACTGGCCAAAAGATATGGGTAGAACATTTGCATCACAGGGTAGTAATGATGTTTGGCAGGAAGGCGAGGTATGTTCATAGAGAGAACATCAAATGGGTGAGCAAGAGGGTGGAAAGTGTGGTGAATAGTCTGGTCAGGAAGCTTTGCTACTGGATCAGGCACAGGCATCGTAGGGTAAAAATGAGGCGAATCAAGAAACGGAATGGAACGAGTTGTGGGAGCAGGAGCTGGGGGGTGTGGTGGTGGTGGTTTGTAGTAAAATGGGTAATTTAGTGCAAAATGTTGTGGGAACTGAGGAGACGTCATAGCTGGGCAGGAGATGACGCGCTCATTTTCATTCCAAAGCACAGAGAGGGTATGTGCACCATCCTAAGAAGAGAAACAGATTTTAAACAAATATACGCCACCCTAAATACTTCTGAACATACAATATGACTCAATCCAGTTTATTAGATACATCAATATCCTTTTAACCACCATGCAGACATTATGTACACATTAGTTCTTCTGTCAAAAAGTAGTTAACACCTTGATTCGTCACCTCCTACGGTGCCGTTTCACATTAATCCTTTGCTTTGAGCAATTTAGCCTTTAAGTTTTGAAATTTCGCACAGACTTGTGTTTAATCACCATTATTAGTCACAAAATTTATTATGTTCCACATGCAGTTTACAGGCTCCGTTTATGCAATATATTAAAGTATTTGAGGCATTTGTACAATAACATTAGATGCTAGTGTTGGTGGGGAAGTATTACTGCAAGCTACTGTGGCACTAACTCATTCGCAGGTCTTCCAAACATTAGTTGTGTATGCAAATTTTTCAGTTTAGGTAAACATTAATATACTGACTCCTCAGCTTACAAATACCATTAGTAGAGCAATGAAAGTCTTAGACACCCTCATTTTATCAGTGCATTAGAGTCTATAAAAAAGTGACTGAAAATCACTATCAGAAACTCATATTCAATGCAGACTGACCACTGATTCATCCCATATACATGTGCAACATACATCACCAGCACAAAAAACATGTGAACTGGTCCAGGAACATTGGAAGTGAGGCCAATTAAAGTTGTCAGACTACCATTCTGTTTTTGTTCCCTGTAATACCAGCTATCAGTTTAGTGGGCAAAGGTACATTTGTTCACAAAGAAACAAGTTTCTGAAAAAGGATTTGAAGAAAACCCACTTACAATTCAAATCGAAAAAAAGGATTTGTAGTTTAATCAGCTAGTATGTATGCAGGTGCTGCATGTAGAGCAAACACGCATGACTCAAAGCATAACCAATTAAATAGATGAGATTTTATTTAAAGTTTCTTGTATGGGAAATTTCTCCACCCCTTGAAAGTAGAACTTGGATTATAATCCTTAATAAAGTGACAGATTTGACAAAAGCCACTATCATGTACTTGCAACACAATCATAGATACGTAGTTATTTCAGCAACATTGCACAATACATTTACCAATAACAGCTAGTTAAACAGATTCCACGCCAGATTAGTCACATTAACCAGTTCTTAGGCAGCATAAAGCCTGTAGGGTTGCAGCATTTCACACTCTGATATGCCTTAGTCTGCTCACCTTGAGAGGCAGGTCACAGACAGAGTAGGGCAGATAGAGGACCACCTCTCCCTGGGACACTGCTAGGCGATACACACACGGTGCCAACGTAGAAGGCACCCACTTGCTATTCACTGGAGAAAGGGGAAAAAAAGACAAGTTTCACACAAATCGCACAAAACCTGTTCTACTTCAGTCAACAGAGAGCTGATGGTACCTCGTGATCACCCCTGACCACAAAACCTACACTTCAGCCTGAGCTTGTCTGCTTCAGCCTGCTGTCCTTTAACCTTCAGCGACACTCCAAAAGGCAAGCAACTGAACGACACAGGATGGTGCAGAACGGCCGACGCAGCTGGACAGACCATCTCAACTGGAACGCCCCACCAAACTAAGCGCAGGACATAACTGTCATTCTGAAAGATGGTAGTTGAGACCCAATGAGGAACATTGGTTTTTGAATGACATCTCATCACATTCACTCTGCTTGCTGGATTAGTTGTGTAAAAACTTGTTAGGTACTGAAATAATGTCAACATTACTGCCAACAGTACACAGTTGAGTTATACACAAATACTGAGGAGATGTTAGGTCTGCTCGGAAAACTGACACCCCCACCCCGCCCCAGGACATGGTTTTCATCTCTGCTCTAAGGTCTACTGCATTAGTGGTTGTGTTTAAATATGACAATACAAGCATGAGCCAAAAAAGTTAGCAAGAAACAGAATGCCAGTACCTCCTTCACAACATAGCACCCATTGTATGGAGCCTTCAAGGTGAGGTCTTGCCACGTGATCTTCACAGAATAACCACAATTCGACGGCAGCTCAAGGATGGACAGAGGAGGACCGTTCTCTGAGCGGTCAGTGGAATAAGATCAAGAGATGCAGAGTTTACACCATGTTCCTCAACAAGGTGTATTAGTTAAGCCACAATGGTACCTCTGGCTATGAACAGGTGGGCATTTCCTCCTCTTCTTGCGCTGAGTGTCATCATGTTGTTCCCACACTCCACCACAGGCTTCAGGTCCTCCAACTCTGAAGGAGCATGGTGTGGTGGAATGACCCACCTGGTGCCTCCTTGCTTCCCCAACCCTGTTTAAAAGGTACAGACAGCCATGGGTTTGCACGAAGCTCGAAGTGAGCAGTTAGACTGCGTTTCAGAAGCTTCACCTTGGCTCCTTGACTCGACATTCATTCCTGGATGATCGTAGCTGGACGATCTCACGGCCCGTGTGACCCCAGAGTTAGAGCTTTCAAACCAGTCTCCCGCCACACTCTGGAAGCCCACTCTCTCGCGCAGCTGCCAGTCCATTGCCACGCGCGACTTCTTGTCCGCGTGCCACCCTCCCTCACCGATGCCGCCCTTTTCCCGCTCATTTGACCTGAGCGACGATCCGTCCGCGATCCGACACGTGTTTAAAGCACAAAGCGTGACGCCGACTATAAATACGAATAAAACATTCCCCTCGTCTCCGCAAAGCATTGCAAGTTAAAATTGTTGGCTCAAAAAGTATGCGGGACGTCATGGAAGTAACCAGACAAAACTCAATGGGAAGGAACGAGGCGCGAACGTCTATATGCTCGTTCAGGAGGACCAATCGGGTCCTCCGCTGTCCCGCATTTTCACGCGTTCCAAACATTGCGTTACAACTGTTTTAAAGGTAACGTATGTGCAAGATATATAAATTGACGTTGGAGAAAAAAAATTAATTATATATAATTTTATAAATAAAATTATAAAACGCTACGCGGCCTTTCCTAATATGTAAATTAATAACGCGAATTACATAATAATAAAGCTTGCAAATAAAATAGCTGCTAACAGAACAGCCCCGTTGCATTTGGCAGTTTAAGGGTAGTTAATGTTTAAGTTAGTTTTTCCAATGCCAAGTTAATACTGTGCAGGGGTCACATTCAAACGTGCATGCTTAGGAAAAAAAAAAATCATTTCAAATTTCTTGAAATCTCGGGGGCTTTAGCAGAACTGAATGAAAAGTTAGGACAAAGCAGCTGAACTCGTGCGATCGTTTGCTAGAGAACCCCAGCAATGAGGGAGCAGGCCTGTAACTGTCATCTGCGTGCCGCACAAACACTGTTTTTGCGCCATAAATTACACGTGATTCCAGCGGTGGAGCTTCTTACTGTAGAAGCTAAACTTAAAGTTAAACACTGTCTTGGCTTAACTGTTTTGTTGCCTTCGCTTCTGCTGCTGTTGCACAAAAAACTGTTTGAGTCCTGCTTTTGTTGATGAATGCTACATTTTTATTAATACATATGGTAAATTACACTATTAGGTGATTTAGTGACTGTGACAGCACATTGGAAATGCCTTATGAAAAACAGCTTTGTTAGCCAGATAAGTGAGATAGTAGCCCATATTTTGCTGCACATATGCTGAACATCTGGTCTCCCTGTGAAAGAAACAGGCAATTGTTACCAGTGACTCCACCCCTTTTGCCCAAAAAAATCTTGCTCACTTAAGAAACAAAAATCTTGTGTAATTGGTGATATGTTTTCTTACAGAAAAAATAAATGACAGAGGGGGGAAAAAGTAAGAATAATGACGACTGCATTTCCCCTTTCATTATGGATTCTTGCTTTCCAGTCTGAAATAAACAGTTTCCATAGATAACTAAACGTGGTTTCCAGGAAGGTTCTGGAGAGTGGCTGGTTAAACACGACTTGAAGGAATTCACGTGTATTAAACGCCACCGTGAGAGCAAAGGAAGGACAGAGAACTGGGAAGCTACACAGCAGTAAACTTTCATAATTCCTGGCAGCTGCTGCTGTCCCAGCCACATAGGAGTACAGGACTAAAACCCCAAAAGAGATAGATGGGAGTGGATGGGATGGGTGTGGCTGTCTGGTGACTCACATTTTAAGGTTGCCAAGTTACTGAGAGTTGTTTCCATTTGAAATGTTTGAAGGAAAATATGTGTGTCTGGAATTCATTGAAAGCGAGGGGGTGAAGGGAGAAGGAGGTGCAAATAGGGGCAGTGGGAAGGAGTGGCGGCCGGAGTGTGAAGGGGGGGTGAGAGTGAGCGTGGCGTGAAGAGTGGTGGGACACCAGGCAAGCTCGAGGACCTCCTAATCATCAACGTAATCCTGGCTTAACTTAAACAATACCGTTACACTGAAGCAAATGAGGCATCTTTTTTAAAAATGTTTTTGTTACTGGGGGCCAGGGGGCTGTTACAGAGTGGAGCTGTTTGAACTGCAGTATTAAACAGCTGCAATAGTTTATAATAAACAACCTTTTCCTAAGAGAGCAAAATCAAAGCTCAGCTGATGTTGAA
This sequence comes from Arapaima gigas, assembly GCA_900497675.1. Taxonomy (NCBI): domain Eukaryota; kingdom Metazoa; phylum Chordata; class Actinopteri; order Osteoglossiformes; family Osteoglossidae; genus Arapaima; species Arapaima gigas. Next base: position 52,699 of record UFQX01001120.1, read on the forward strand.
AACTTGTCAACAGCCCGAAAATAATGAAAATTTGTATCTTCTCTCGTCTAACAAAGTAAGCACAAACAGTGCTATTGTTTTTTTTTTAGAAAACAAATGTTTACTTAGCACTTTTGAAAATTCCTTTGAAATGCAAGCTTTGCTGCAATTTAAAGATAAACCTTGAAATGTCAGAGGAGGAGATTTTAAACACAAGAAAAAGGTCTTGCTGCAGTTTATTTTTAAGATATACTAGTTTTGGTTTAAAGTGAACAAAAAGGTGCTGCAGATATAAAAATACACGATTTCTGAAGCTATGAAAGAAACGACAGTCTTTGCATAATGTGTTTATATAAAGCTAAGGGGTCTCCAGCGGGTTTCTGTATGAGGGTTGTCAGCCTTTCTTTGGTTCTCTCTGGTTTAGGGAGGTGTGTTCCACACGCAGCACTCTTGCGCAGGATGACATCTTGCACCTAGTCCAAGCGCTTCCCTCAGCGCACTGGAATGGCCGACGTGCTTCGGTACTTTGCTGACCAGCAGGCACAGTGTGTGGGACTCCCGACACCCAGCGTGCTCCCCACATCTAGGCTGTGCTTACAAGATTGTGTCCATGAGTGGAGCGTTGACCAGGGACAGTGGTGTGACCCATCCTTTCAGGTGGTGACCCAGTTGGTCATCAGTACCACCTAAAGCAAAGTTGAGGGGGCCAAACACGCAACCACCAGAGCATCGTGTAGGTGTTAGATCACGGAGGACAACCCTGTCACCGATCACCACAAGCTGGCCGTGACAACGAAGGAGTTTGACATACTTTGAGTCGGAAAATTGTTACACGAACGATTGTTCGTTCCGATGTGATCCATCGAGTCGAGACAGACTTCGCTTTAATGCGCATTTAGAGGTGGAGCCGGGATGTGTTTTGAACTCGGATTTTTTTGCAACTTGTCAATACACAAAAAGACCAGTTTTGCATGACGTGTTCTCGCTTTTAACCTGAGTATCGTTTCATCATTTGCATCGGAGGTAGATACGAGTAGCGATGTGTTGTGAACTTTAGCGTGCTGGTTTTTTCCACTTTCAGCAGAGAACCCTAATCTGTCGACGTTTGCATGATTCACTCTGCTTTCACCACACGTGTGGCTACGGTGGAAAATAAACTTGCCAGCTATGTGTTAGACGAAGGTAAAACGCCACAGGCCCCATCAGAGTAGTAGGATACTGTACACGAAGAGACACCATGATAAATAATGATAGTAACGTTGGAACAGGACTCGGGTCATATTTTCTCCCTCCTCCCTCGTTGCATTCCTGCGTTCAGAGTCGACCTGCAGAAGCGGGAGAGGGAGTGGCGACGTGGATCTGCCCCGTCGCAGGGTGCAGAAAAATGGGATTAAAATGGGCCGTGGCGCAGGGAGGGAGTAAGAGGAGGTCGAGAAACAGAGAAATTTAAGAAAACGGTGATATTATGAGAAGCGGGGTGAATCTGGTGGAAAAAGAAAAAGTCCGACACGCGCACCATGCACAAAGCCGTGACGCAACAGCGCATGCGTCCCATAAACATTCAAGAAATTGATCCATAAAGGTTTTCATTGTATCATTCGGGTGAAATATGTGCAAAAAAAGATCAAGTAAGGACGTATTTATACACGGACTGCTGCTTCGAGAGCCCAATAACAGTGACTTTAGGTTTTAAAAGCAGCAGAAGCAAGTACTTTTTCTTTGGCAGCCGCGAGGAAGGATAGAGTGGTTGAAAAACGCAGAGACGGACGGTCACAGGAAGGAGCTGCGGGGTGTGAACGTGCGGGAAGGAGGGAAGCGGCCGAGGGCGGGAGGGGCCTCGCGTGTGTTTGCACGAGCCGCCCGCGCGCTAGACCAACAGTCGAGACTCGGGCACGAGGAGCCCTTTTTGCTGTTGTTGCTCCAGCAACGAACTGTTTCTGGTGTTTTTAACTTACCGTTCTTCCTTAGGTGCTTATCTGTAACAGGTACGAGACGAAAAAAGTTTAAAAGATAAAGTTAACCAAACATTGTGCCTTAACGTCACTGAGGAGTTTCCCACGGGATCTGTCTTATTGACTACTTTCGGGTTCCCAAAAGTTCACTAGGACGTGTAGGTATCTTTTTTTTTCTCCTGGGTGTTAAAGTGTTAAATCTGAATTTGACCAAATTAATGTTAAACTGACTGCTGGGAGGGACACCGAAGGATAAGCGTACTCAGTTTCGTCAGTGGGAGCGTGGAAACACCCCGACACAGGTAAGCGTGAACGTGCGCGTAGGTACCGAGTGTTGCGGGGGGCGCTCGCGCTCGGCTCGCACCCCGATGACCGGACAATGGGCGGATACTACGCTCGTGCTTCCAGTTCAGAGTGGACGCGGGTTTAAGAGCACCGAGGGGCGCGGTCGCGTGTCACGATTGGCGCTCGGCCCGCAAATGAACTTGAAATGTGGAAATTGGTAAAGTGTTAAAACGGTTTAAAAACCTTCCGGTTTTTGCACCGCGGCACAAAGTAGTCTAAATTGGCGGGTAAAAACTGCTGCAGTTTACACGGGTAAACTGTGTTTGTATAAAATGAGTTTTAATAGTTAATTTGTGTCTATATACAGTCTATTATAGTGAATAAAATATATGGCATGTAAAAAAGTAAACATTGTTTTTCTAAACAGGGGGTTATGTACTATTTCAAGGTGTTACTTGCCTGTATTCTACCACGTTGCATGATCAAATAAACGAGAAATTTGTTGATCTGGTCACCCCCAGAATTTAAGGTTCTGCTCCTTCATTGACGGGATACAGTCGCTTTCTTAATATTTTGACATCGTGGTGATAGTGACTGCAGCCTGATATTGTAATAGGACTCAGATGTTTGACATTTTATTGAACAGCACGAGGTGCGTGTTTGTGTCCGAGTGTGTAAGTGTGTGTCTGGAAGAGGAAATACGCCGATCGTGAGTCAAATGTGACTTTGTTTACCATCGTATGTTAAACAACGATGTTTGTGTCCATAAGACTGAAATTAGAAGTGAGCTCGTTTAAAAATGGCCAACTCTGCATTGTATTTATCGTATTGTGCTGTATGAGGAACACATTCAGTTTTATTATAGTTGTGGTTTACTGTGTAGCCCTTGAGCGACTCTTTCGCATCTGTTCAGTGTAACATGCGTGTCTCGCGGTTCCCACATATTTACTATAATAAGTTTTATGAGTTGTTTTGCTGTCATTTGAGCTGGAAAGGAGTTTCTGGCCTCGTATGGAAGATATTTGTGCGGTGCTGTGGGAACCGAGTTAACCCCTCACATCTCCTGTCTCACAGTTACCATGTTGATACACGTGGCCGGGATCTTTATCCTTCATGTTACCTCCGCCATTCTCCTCCTTATTGCCACAATCGACAACGTAAGTGTCGCCTTGATTCCCCTCTGCAGTACAGTACACCCCCGGCTCTGTCCCCCCCCCCTTTCCACTTGTAAGCTATCTCTGGACTGTGGGCCTCCTGGGTTTTCTTGCACCCTCACCTCAGCTTACAGTCCCTTCACACGAGGCCCGAGTCGCACGAGCCGGCGCCGCCCCACGATCCTACGTAAGATACATGGGCAACACTTTTGAGGACATGGACTTACAACCTGAAGCTTTTTGGTTTAAGTCCCAAGAAGTTTGTATTTTACTAGCTTTAAGAAGGGACCTTTAAAAAATGTGGCAAAGCACATAGGTTATAGACCGTCCTCGATTTTCCAAACTATATGGGGTGGTGTTCAGATATGATAAATGTCTGAAAATTCAAGTGTAATTTAAGCAAAGTATTTTTAACTATGGTTCTGTATAGTACAGCATTATGTACCGCAGTAACACTTTTGTTACCTAATGTAATGTGTTATGAAGATGTGAGTCAATAAAATGAAATAGTACTGTTAACTGAAACATACATACAGTGCAGTGAATTATATGCGTAAAGCAGTGAACAAGGTACCGCTGCAGGGGGACTAGAGGGGGCTGCACGATATTCATGGAACTGACAGTAGACACAGTTGGATGGTTCTTTTTGACACAGTTGTTCAAATCATTTAAGCATTATTTTTTCCAAAGGGTGCATATTTATATTGATGTATTTATATTTTCTGCTGTATTATGCTTTAAAATATTTCTCGGTATTTGAGATTTTTCTATTTTTCTTGAAATATTTCTGAGGGTCCGAAAAATCCAGAATCCATAAAATCAAGGTCCAGTAAACGCAGGATAGATCGTATTTTGAATAAATGCATCTGAATGCAGCAGTAATGGCACCACAATAAGCCCATAAATTTTGTGCCCGTTTTCATGCTGTGACCGAGTGTTTTAGCCACGTCCTCAGCACTTCTTTCATGGAGCTGGCCAACTACTCAGCGTATATGAACGGTGGTTTTGGTGCCGTGAGATATGCGTGTTTGCCTTCCCCAGGCATGGTGGTTCACAGACACAATGTCGACAGACCTCTGGGGTCAGTGGCTGAAGACCAACAGGGGCTGGACATTCAATGGAATCCCCGAGACCTACGATAACGGTAAACCGCTTATGTCATTGTGCCCATTTTGGGAAGCAAATATGTCCTTGTGTTTATTTACGTCCTATGAATCTGTGATTACGTCACTGTCCTTGTTAGCACTTCTGTTTCCTCCCTTATGTATTTGCTTAGCTGGAAAGTAACAACAAAGCACAGTCTAGGCAGTTGGGGAAATAAATGGGCCACGTTGTCCACAGAGTGCTGGTGCACCTTTAGAGAGTGTCAGATGCAATGTTGGACTTGACTGCCGTGCCAACACGTCCTGTCCAAATCCTCATATCTCCGTTGCCGGCAAGTGTAAATATATTCCCAGCTTGCAGCCTTTATCAGTTGCTGTGTTGGATCAGCGTTGCAGCCCAGTATGCACCTTTGTAGCTCCATGACGGTTGCTGTCTCCCCTTCAGAGTACCTCCAGGTGGTGCAGGCCACTTCCGTGCTGGCCTGTCTCTTCTGCATCCTGGGCCTGTTCATCTACGTGGCTCAGCTGTTCACGCTCAGCAAGGGAGAGAAGTTCACCTTCTCCGCCATCTTCCAGCTCATCTCCTGTGAGTAGCCATAAACCGGAGCGCAGACACACACGCTGCTGGCCAGCGCAGGTCACTGCTGGCCTGTACCCTGCACTCACTCATCTAGAAAAGTTGTAACTCTGGTCTGACTATGTTACACTCCAAGTCTCTGCACTTCCATTCTTCTGTTTCCATCCCTTTATGTTACCTTTCTGTTAGCTTTAAGCCTTCCCCTTCTCTTTTGACCTCTGCCCCTCAATCTTGTAGGTCTGTGCATAATGATCGCCGCCTCCGTCTACACAAACGTCTTCCACAAGAACAAGAATGGCTTTTATGGCCACTCTTTTGTGTTGGCGTGGATTTCCTTCGTCCTCACTCTGATATCCAGCATCATCTACTTCATCCTGCGCAAGAAAACCAATTAAGGAGGCAGAGGGGAGGAAGAAGCTGAGAGAGGCAGTTAGGGGAAGGATTTTCAGTTTTTTTTTAACTTTCTCTTTTCAACTAGTGTATTCTAGTGTACTCTTTTATTCCTAGACTTTTAACCAATTATCAGTACTACTTTGACACAAAGGAAAAACAACCAAACATACTGGAAAGAAAGACGAATAAGAAATTTCGTATCGCTTCTGTTGTTATTTTTTTGGCGCAGTGGAAAACATTCTTTTCGCCTTCCATACGGTGACCGAGTCTGAGAAGCGATTAGAGGAATTAATGGGGAAAGAGAGCAAACACCATTACTGACTAGAAGTGATACAGGGGCACGTCTTGAAAAGTAAAGAACGAACAGAGCTAAACAATGTGTGTTTGAGCTAAATCCGAGTCAAGAGAAGACCTTTTATGTGCTATTGGCAATTTTCAAGGCCTGTACTTTGATCCTTTAGCAGGTGTGGCAGCTAGATAATTATGCTTTAAGAGCCGAGTGAAGCCTGCTTAATGAAGAGGTTGCTGTTGCACCCAGACTGTCGTTCAGCGGACCAGTGAGCCGTGTTCTAACCCAGCCCCGCGCCACATCGTCGGCACAGTACTTTGGCTGGGGGTCACGTTGGGGGTGGGCATTATTTTTTAAACCCTGCACGTCATTCAGAAGAATGATCAGCACAGATATAGTTTGGCTGTAGAATTTTATTCATAAATTGGTTACTCTGTTTTACCCACATGAAAGTAGTGAGCCGCATTCTACTAGTACGTTACCAATGTTGTAGGCTTTACTGCAACCAACTCAAGCGCCACTAAACTGTGACTCTTATTCTATATTTTGTGCTAATTTGCTTGTCTTTCTTTGAGATGCTGAAGGAAATTAATCGTGACATAAACGTATCCAGGTACAATTGATGTAGCTTTGAAATCTTTACATATGATCTGTATGTACATTGTTGGTAATTCATTAACAAGTTTAACTATAAATTTGACTTGGAAACATTTATACTGTATTGTGTATATACCTTGCATTTGATTACTTTGTTTTCTCAAGAGTATGACATCATTCTACTCCATTATTCAAACATGTAAAACAGGGACTGCTACAAAACCATCAGGTAATAGTTTCTTATAATACATAAATCTGTTTACTTCAGAAGGAAGCTGTAATACTTGCATTTTTGCTGATATTACTAGAATTTAGTGTATAATTAATGTAAGAGACTTTTGTTTTAATTCATAAATCTTATTACAATGCTTTGTAAATGTGTCCCTTTGCATTTTTCTGGGAGAGAAGAGACCTGTGGAGCTCCTTTTAATAAGGGACTTGTCATCTGCACTGTCGGTCACATCTAAGGAGCATTCAAGTATAATGTGCAAAAGCCTAAAATAACTTGCTGTTTCACTTATTACGCAACAGAACGTGCCGTCACCAGCAGATCCTTAACAAATAATTCCAACTGCAGTGACTTGTGCAGTTCAGCTTGGCGAAGCGCAGAACCATTTGGTATCAAAATGTGACCGCAGCACAGATGAGGCTGGCAGACAACAGCCCAGTGATGACAAAGACAACCACTTGCAGAGAAAACGGTGGCGCAGCAGGCACATCCTGCGTGTGTGAACAACACAAAAAGCTTCACCTTTGAAACAAACAGACTCAAAAGACATGAACAGAAGCATAGTGGGAACTTCAAATATACAGGCAAGTTTTTCTGAAAAGTAACAGCCCTATAATCAAATGAGAATAGAAAAATGATGAAATTTTACTGTTCCTTGTTCCTCAGGATGGATCTGAGAGGGAACGGGTGTGTTTAGCATTTTCCTCTTCTGCTTGTTTGTGAAAAGTACCCTTAGACTCACCACACTGTGTAGCGCTACACTGCAGCAGCACGGCACAGCAGTCCATCCACGTGTCCGTCTCCAGTACCTGTTTGTCTACCACAGCGGCCTGCGGGTCCAGATTCTATCCCAGAAGCACAGGCGGGGTGTGAGCCCACCACACACTCAATAAGACCCTTAAGTCAGTCACACAAACACACACTTAAGAGCAGCTGTGTCACTAAGTAACTTAACGCGACTGTGGGAGAAACTCACGTGGACACAGGGACAACAAGCAAAGGATGAGATTCCTCCCCTTTTAAAGCACCACATACAGAACTACCAATGGAGAGGATGTTCAAGCACAATAACATTTATTTATATTTAAGACAGATGCACAACAATTACAGTTTTAGTTTCATATTTAATCACCTGCGTTGCCACAGATAATAGGGACCGGTCCTACTGCTTTACATAGTCAAAGTGCACAAGCTGAACAAATACAAAATTGTCCCCACCACCCCCTACCTTTCAGTGGATTCATCTTTCATCTGGTCCAATGTGGAAAAACCATACTGGGTTGTAGTTTTGTTTGAGTTTAAGTGGTGCTAGATGGGCAGGAGCTGTGGTTTGACTGAAAGCAGAGCTCGATTTGATCCCAGATGCGCCCGCACATGGCTTTTGCCGGAATGTACCACAGTAAAGCAGTGAGAAAGTAGAATGCAGATACCCAGGCAGTTGAGCACAGGACCCAAAAAGTCTTAAATGCCTTGACCAGAAGGAGTGATGCGCTCCTGTACCACCAAATGAAGAAGGTGATTCTGCTCCGCAGACAGAAGAGGCCTAGTCAATTTCCACGGGGTGGGAGCATTAGGAGATTTGAAAAAAGGACATAATCAATCTTCAAATATGCAACAAGTCAAATATTAGGCATGAACAAGACCTGCAATAATTACTATAATGATAAGTTCACCTGACTAAGAGATTTACTGTTTAGTAAAACTTACCACAGTTCAGTCTGCAGAGATTTTAGGGATTCTGTGTCTTTTTCTTGACAGGCCATCTGCAACACAGTCACACAGCATCAGATCTCCAAGAGCAATAACAGTCATTTTTTTTCTTCTAAAAAGACATCTGCCACTAAGGACACCACTGATGAGCTCTTCTAAGAGCCCTCCATCTCCACCACTGCTATGAGGCACTGCTTGCCCGAGAACCTGTCAAATCAGAGGGTGATGCGTTAAGTGAAAAGAAATAGAGAGCAAGATTGAGAGGGAGCAATAATCAGTGAAGGTCCAGCTGCTGGGTTTACGGTACAAGCGACTCTAATGAGCCCATTCGTCTCCCATAATCTCACAATAACAGTAATGAAAAACGAACCCCTCTACCATCTCACTCAAGAGCGATGACTGTAGCAGAGAGACAGACTGTCGCACCTGCAAATACAGTCTGTACAAAACAGTTTTGTCACAACACAAAAATGTCTCGTACGGAATCCGATGCTCTTGTGGAAAATTATTTATTCTTTTTTTTTTTTTTTTTTTTTTTCCCCCGCACATTTTTGTGTTTAGTGAAGCTGAAGAGGTCCCTCTTGTGGTATCATGCTTGAAACATGTTTTTTCATATCCAGGATGGTATCTGATGCCCAGATATCTCCACATAATACCAAACTACTGTAGCTTGGAGAAAAGCTCATTGTGTTGCCCACCTTAAGCACTTCCACATCATTAGAGACAGAAGAGCTGCAGGATTACGCTGCAGAAAGGAAGACCACCGTCCAGTTGCCGAAATCAGTCCTCCGCCACTGCAGCCTACTACTAGTGTTTAGCATTAACACTAGGGATGCAAAATGATGTCGTGGTTATCGGGCGTAGCTGATAATTGTTTAACTGAATTTTACCGCCATTGGGCCGATGCTTACATTCGACCAGTAATTTAAACTAATATCTGATGACACAGTCATTGTGTTCCGGAGGAGGAGAACGTTCAGCTGATGCTACAGCATGAAAATGCATGAAAAAAACATTCCCTACTTAAAGATCACATAGCCAAACGGGGTTCATCAGATGCCATTTATTTTAATGATTGTACATAGTTGGAAACCCTGAAATGTTACACAAATAAATGTTAGATTTGTCTTTAAATCTCATCCAGGCACATCTAGTCCTATTTTCTTCAGTATTTTACAAATGTGGCATCACCATCATCAGCCGATAGGTACGTAGAAATTGTCAGATATTGGCGTCAACTCAGAATCCTCATTAAAACCCCTTTCATAACGGTGAAAAAGCTCAAGTTGGGCAACGAGTCGTACATTAAAAACTGCTACGCTTTTCAAGCCTGTTTGATCAACGTCACACTGGATGCATTTAAAGTAAACATGATTCAGGAAATGAGATGTTACGCGTCAGAAACATAAATCGGACGCAAGTCTAACGTCCTGCCTGGATGATTTTGCCTCCATGTAACGTGACCAGCTGAGCTCTGGTTATAACAGCAGTCGCAGTTGCTTCACTTACCACCACAGATTGCAGGAGCAGAAAAACGTTCTCGGGAAGAAATGTCACTGCGGGGATACATAGAGAGTAAGATGAGTAATATCGCAAAAGACAAAATGTACAATAATGCACATCTGTGTAATTATATTGCGTGGTCATTTCATCACTAGCAGGGGAAGCTGCCGACTTGAGCTCCTGATTCCTCTAGTGGGCTGATGGGCGGATGCACTGCGATACCTTGGCTGTGCGAGTCGAACGATTCCCAGGCGTATCTCTCCAGGGTCTGTGCATGTTCTGGTAACAGCTTCTGAGGGGGGGGCTGAGGACAAACAAGGTGGTGTCCTTCATGAGTTAAAAATAATGTGCCTTTTGCATTGGACAAGAAGGTGGTGTAGTGGTCAGAGCCACTGACTCGCTCCCACAAACACCCAAATTCAATTCCCACCCTTGCTTAAAGTATTTGCCCTGAGGTGTTCAAGTACAAAATTACTCGGGCGTATAAATCAGCGTAAGTACATTTGCATTTTAAGTCGCTTTTCGGAAAAGCGTCAGCTAAAAGACTAAATAACTTAACATTTTTTAATTTAAAAAGATTGCAGGAAGATATCATAGTGTTCACTGGTGATAAAATATAAATGCTGTCAAAACAAATTGCAGCAACATGTTACCTCAAGCAGCATGAGCAGCAGCACTCTGGAAATCTCGCATCTGGCCACGATATCCAGGAACGCCCCTGCGGGACAGAAGGAGGAGAGGCACAAAGTGGGCATCAAACATCAAAATAAATGTGGAAACAGGGGCAGTAAGGCAGCTTTTCTGTAAGAACACCCCCCTGTTTTAATTCGGAACAAAGACAAACAAGAACAAAAGTAGAGACGGAAAAATGAAAAAACGATCTTCTAAGATTCTTCACACCTTTGTTTTCACAGCATCTTAACTTCTTAGGTTTTTTTTTTTTTTAAACTTCATGTAATTAAAAGAATAGCAAAGGACAACAGTGCTAATATTTCCTGAATGTCAAAATATCAAGGAACAATTACAGCATGTTCTTCACTTTCAGCAGTAAATATTAATATTACTATGTAATGCAAAGTTCAGAATAAAAAGTTCCAAAAATATCAAAATGTTTCTATTTTGTACTTTTTATCATTCTACTTGAAACATACACACACACGTGAAAGAAACACATTATATCCTGTTTGTTTCCATGACTTACAGTTGTGTTTAAACTTTGATTCCTCAACAACTTACTTCTCTGTCCCCAGCAGCACGTCTTGTCACTGGCAAATCCAGACATTGGCTACTAATGTATTTCTACTGGATGTTAGAGCCTTTTATAGGCCAAGGAAACCAGTAACATTTGGAAGCTTTTATTAAGTTTCAAAAGCTTTCTATCAATATTCAGATAGATGATAATTTTAGTTTACTTTGCTTTAAAATACCTAAACGTATGCATCAAATTGACCACTTCTGGGAGAGCTATCATTCGGATGAGATGTGCTATGTTGGTACACCACGTTGGGTGCGATATCTAAAATTCGGACAGTAATCTCTGCTTGTATACATCCCTTCCGGTTAACATTCTTTCAGAAACACACTGAGAAAGTAATCTGCAATAATATTATTCATTTGGCAAAATACAATATTAAATTTTAAAGTATATTCTGCACGTCTAGATGGAAAAAACAAACCAGTGACAGAAGCCAGCGATAACAGTCCGTGCCAAAGCTGCCGACGTCAATGCGCTGAAGACCACAGTATAGTGACTAATCGCTCAGTAGCTGTATACACTGCATTACCATGTTTGTCTTCAAAGTTTACACACTGGTTCCTTTTGGATGCAGTCATTTTGGAGGAAAAAAAAACTTTAATTATCACCTGGGCCTCCAAATTTCATCATGAAAAGATCAAGAACCGCCACTGTTAATTACAGATCCAAAAGGTAGCGACAACTGACAGGTGGACAGACAACTGGCAGCAGAATCCAATAAGCCGCCGGATACAGCACCGGAGCCACGAGGATATACAGTTGTCAGCGAGTTAACAACTCACAGTTGCTCACTTTCTGCCAGGACTCAGTGGGCTGAGCTGCTGCCTCCTCACTGCTCTTTTGCCATTTCTACGACTCAGGTTACCTGTACCTACTAGTGCACTTCAGGACAACAAGTTTTAAAGCATGGCAGAAAGTGATGTCATTGTTGACACCTTACCCACTGGTGTGTTGGTGCCAGGCAACTGTAGCCCCTTCTCCTGACACGTGAACTGCATGTCTGTCAGCACGGAAAGGGCACCATCATAGTCACCTGTAAAAAAAAAAAAAAAAAAAAGTATTACAAAAGCACACTTCGCTGAGGACAGCGAACAAGGACTTTCTACCACTGCCTTTATTCCCTCCCATTCCAAATGGGGGGAGCAATTAAAACAAAAGTGCCGAGTACACCTGACACTACCGTGAGTTTTCATAGCTATATTACAAAGCCCATGTGAATGATACCTACGAGTGAGGATCTTGCAGGAGGCCACCTCCCCTAGGGAGAGCAGAGATTCAGCGGGAGCCTGAGCCTGCAGCTCCGCAGCCCTTTGGAAGTGGACAATGGCCTCCCCAGGCCGGTTCATCTCCTGCGGGGACCAGTGACACATGTCCACTGCAACCATGGCAACAGCATGAGCATCAAGTCAACACCTACATATCAGGTACCTTAAAAGCCTGACGTGTCGCTGCCAACCAGAACACGAGTGTGTAACACGTCAAAGAGATAACAAATGACAAATGTCCACAAAAGTAGATGGAAGAATGCAGCTACCTTAAGAGCATATCCCAGTTCCAGTGACAAGCTGGCAGCCATCACTGGCTGGTTCATCTCTACGTAGACCTGAAATACAAGCACAGTTACAGACTGAACCACTCTCCTGCTTCCAAAGGGCAGCACAATCATGGAGCTACAGTGTTACTGTAGGAATATGTAATTATACCCATCAGACTGAAATAATGATGTGCAGCTTGACAAAAAAATTAGCTGCCAAAAACCGAATTACAGATTATGTTTTCATTGGTCTGACCAGTTATTCTGATACGCTGTGGTAAACAATAGGAACTGGCAGTGATTCTATCTGGTACACATTCAAGCCTCTCTCCTGAAATCAGTTTTATGCCCCAGCTTTGGCTGCCCTCTCCATTTGCATCTAAGCCAGAAACTTCTCCCCTAAACTGTGCCAAGTGGTCTGCTTAACATAACAACTGGCTAAATTTACATGCAGAGCACATTCAGAAATATGCACTCACAATTAAAATTGTGTAAGAATACAGAAATATAGTTGTTTATAATGTACAGTTGTCTTCATCTGCTGTTCAGCGCTTAAGTCACTGTAGTACTCAATAAAAATAACTTAAATTGAATTACAAGAACAGACACTGTTTTGGAGTAAAAGTGTCACGACTCATTTACACTGGCACTTTCTCTATCCATTAACTGCTGGGGTAAGTCCTAAAACTAGACACAAGCCTGCTGTAATACCTTAAGAAAAGTACTTTCCTCGTAAACGTCAATAAGCAACCATTTAATAGTAAAACTAAGCTCGCCCAAATAGGTTACCTCATAGTCTGACACACCTCGGAAAGAATTACAGACCTTTATTGCAAAACTGTAGCAGTTGAGTGCTGCCTGAAGGTGTTCGTCGAATCCCGGGACTCCGAGTGAGCGACTCTCCCGCTCGGAGAGCAGGAACAGCCGGGCAGCCTCAGTGAGGGCGAGGGCCTCTCCTGGACCATTGTACAGGGTCTGCTCACACCTAGGGGAAAGAGAGATGAGCTGACTAAATAAAGGTCGCTAACTCACACCCCCCGGAGTTAAGAGGGGATGAAATTGCTACTTTTGCAAACTGACTCTTCTCAACCTCATGATAAAAATACAAAACTGAAGAACTTCATTTTTCATTTAACATGCCATCTGTTGTTGACAGCAAAGGCTTACCGCTGAGTCACTAACGCACAGTGTCTTAGTCCTGCAGAAAACAGCAGAACATGGGATTGTACAAGATTTTTCTCAACCCGGCTGCACATCCTGTCCTTACATTAAGGACAGAAACCCAAGTCAGTCTAAAAAACTATTGCTCTTTACATATTTCACATGTTCTCCATGGCTTTTTTTACTCCTCTTTTTCTCTTATTCTCCAAACAACCAGAAACAAAGGTGGAGTTGTGTGTGTGTGTATGTATGTATGAATGAATGAATGAATGAATGAATGAATAAATAAATAGCAGGTTCTGAAAGACAACACAGGGGTAACTGTGACCCTTCTACATTCATCAGTGACAAAAACACTGTTTTAACTATCATTGCAGAGGGTCTTCATATAACACCAAAGGACATTGTCCTGTTACAGTGTAGTTCACTCTTCTAACATCACTCTCGCAGGGTGCCACAAAGAAGCTTTTCTCCAAAGCAATGTACAACTCAGAGTAAACTAAAGTGCATTTCACAACAGACAAAGAGCTTTACATGCAGACAGATTTACTAAAGCACAGTTTAATACCACCATTTTGCTGGCACACATTACTGAAGCAGACGCCTACAGAAGAGGCGTTCAAATACGTATGTGGCCATAGCAGATGGTGCTGAAGAAATTAACACAGCTGTCAGGAGATCAGGGTGGAAATGGGTCTGAAAGAGATGGGTTTTGAAACTGCCCATGAAGGTATTCAGGGATCAAACAGCTCTGAGGGAACAGAGGGTGCTGATTCCACCACGGTGGGACCAATGCTGAGACCTTTGTGATCTTTGATTTTTGAACCCATTGCAAGTGGGACCCAGAGGTGAAGCCCAGCACTCTTGTCAGCATGTGGGAATTGAGACAGCAAACAAAAGGCAGCTTTTATGGCATGGACCCATCACCTCGCTGTGGCCAGACTGCAGAAAGCAGCATACTGTAGGCAATCCTGCTGTTTAAGCTCCTTGGCAAGTTGACCTGAAGAAGGGAGAAAAGAAGCGGGTTACTTTCACGTTTAACACTTATTTTCCACCACTGTCCACTAGCACGTGTAAACACACCCACCGAACTGCTCACTCGCCTCTGCAACATTGGGTTTCCGAAGGAATCGTCTGTAAAAAAAACAACAGAAAGAGAGTTAGACAATCACAATACAGGCCAGCTTTATTTAAACGTCATATATTTTGTGGAAATTACGTGGATCGGATTTCCTCAACAGACAAGTGTCTGGATGCCAGAGGTCTCGCAACACATCAGCAAAATGCTGTTCAGGTGTAAAGACAAACCACTGTATACATGATGTTTGGTATAGGTTTTGAAAAATGCTGACATGTTTTATTTACCAAATAAAGGCTACAGTCATTACAAGTTAGCTAAGTAGCAACCTGCTACAAAAATATACAGAAAAATGTGACATATCTACAGACAGCGGAAGAAAACACAGCCGACAGTTTATTCGAATTAAAAAAAATAAAACATCGGTTAAAAAATTTAATGCAAATCTTACTTTTTCAGTTTATTGGACACCGCTCGGTAACGCATCAAAAAGTCACCCTCCGCCGCCATGTTCGTGGAATTCAGTGTTTTTGTCATATCTGACTAGCTGTAGTAGTGTTGACAGACATCAAGTGTCAGCAGCATTCGTGCGCACTATCCGCGTTTTACGGGACCGACATACGTGGCACAGATACTGGGTTGGTCAAATGCGTTTTAACGCCCACAAAAAGCGATAGAGGACTGTTTCAAACGACCTGTTTCTACTCTGCCTCATAAATGTGGATATAAAGTTGTCTGCTGATAATAATATGCAACTTGCATACAAGCGCGGGGTATAAAATGAAACGAACGCAACAGTGCTGAGAAGATTGACCTTCTTGAACGCGACAATACAGACGCAGCACAGTTTACGTTTGTCTTCATTGGTCCAGACAAAAAGGATCTGCGCGGGATCTACGGATACCAGAAAGGGACAATAAATGCACGTGGAAACTCATTGCGGATTGGATGGAAGTCTTTGCATTGTGTGCATCTTCAGGGTTTTTTATTCAGCTTGAGCCGTTTCTTATTTTTTTTACCCATTTTTTAAAAATTGATATTTCACTTCACTGAAACACAGCTACTAAACACTTATATTTTAAAGACACTACCTGCACACTATTATTTCATTGCTGTGTGCTAATCTCATATATTTTACTAACATCTGGTGTTTATATAATCAACCTTTTTACTCATTTTTAATGATAAAATGAAAATATTAAATGTTATATTTTGGTGCCCCAGAAACGCCTCCTAGAACTCCTTTTTTATATCGTGAAAGCCTCAATTTGTGTTTGTATTTTAGAAAATAACATTTTATTTTATGAATACCACCAGTAACGATCACAACGTCTAGTGTTATAAATATAAAACATCATAGGTTGAAACCAAAAATACACAAATTATGTTTATGGGTGTAAAACGTTAGACTATGCAAAACATGTCCACAATGTATAAAATGTGTGAAAACCAGGGTACATATGCAAATGAAGTTTGCTAAAACCTGTTGCCATCAACAACAAAAGCAAACATAAAACTCCGTGTGTGTGTGTGTGTGTGTGTGTGTGTATACATTATATATTATAATTATATTATATATTATATAACCTTTAATTAGGTTTTTCCCCATTGAAACTGCACTATATAATGTTGCATTTGTATAATATTACTCTAAACCATTTTTTTTTTTTGCTGAGAAAGCTTTGCACTACATATTTAGTATTCAAATTATTGCACTGCTAAACTTTTTATATATGAATATGGTCACCATAATATCACTCAAAACATTTACATAGTATCCTGTTGTGACGTACACAGGCAGACAGCGGATGTTCAGTCACCATGTTTATTTTAACATGTTTACCGCATTTGATAAATGTAAGTATTCAGGGTTTTGTCTATAAATCCCCCTGATAATATTTTATTTTGCTCAGAAAACTATACACAGGATATTTTTGTCTTCAAAATATGAACCCGCTGAGCTTTTTCATGTTGTCACACAGACAGACAGATGACTTTCAGTCGCTGAATTGATTTTGCTCCGTTTATCACTTTCGATTAATATAAATATTCAGCATATCACCGATAAGGCAAAGAACTGCACAAACCTTGAAGGGCAGAGATTTGCTACAGAAAAGGGGAAGCGGTGGAAACAAGTTACTCAAGAATTATTGGCATATACTGGTTTGATTATTGTTGCAGGTGTAAACAAAAGTTGGACTGTATGTGTTCCTCGGCTTTTCGGGGATGTTTTGTCTAATCCCTTATTCAGAGCAACGATGTCTGGAGGGAGGTTTGAAGGCATCCGCTGTGTTCTTCATTTTGATGACAGGAGGACCACCAGCGCCTACCGACTTGAAGATCCATCCAGAATGTTTTGGACAGGTTTATTTCAAATTGTAAGGAGAGATTGGTGCCAAATAACCGTGAGAAGGTAGTTGACCAGCTTGTTCCCTTGCGGGGCAGATGTGGATTTATGCAGTACATGGTGAGCAAGCCATCAAAAGACGGGTTAAAATTTTTTTTAGTTGTGTGATGCACGTGTGCTCTGTGCCATGAATGGTCTGCTGTAAACTGGCCTACAGCTGGTGGAAGCACCTGTTCAATACCTAGGTGAACATCTTGTCAACACATTGTCCGCCAGTATGAAAGGCTCTGGTTGAAATGTAACCACAGAGGGATACCAGGAGTTCTGGCAACACATTCTTTGAGGGTTAAAGAATATAAAACTATTTGAATTAATAAACTTAGACATAAATCTCTGGTGTATTTTACAGCCTTTTGCTTCACTCATTCAACCACCTAGACACAGTTTCAGCCTGAAAAGAGATCCTTATTTTGCATTTATTGTTCAGATTAAAATAATATTGCACTCTGAATTTAATATCTAACAAGCAGTTTAAGAAAGCAATGGATTTTAATTACTGGTTCATGCCTTACAAATGATGAACCTTTATTCTATGTAGGCCTACTGCACCCCTTGAAATGTTAATTTTCTGCAATTCAAAGTGCTTCAGAATTCAATGACCAGCTGCAGACAAGGACCAGAAAATACAGCTGTAAGCTCTGTAAAGTTGCTCTGGATAAAACTGTAAATTAAAAGTTATTTGACTGGACAGACACAGTACGCAAATTGAGCACATCTGGCTCAGGAATAGATTTGACCACTAAACACAGGGACACACTAGGCTGGAATGCAGAGAATGGCATCAAAAGTAAGACAAGCTGTAATTTATTTTAAATAAAAAAAAACATGGTCTGCACCACTGAGATGGGAACCAGTCTGTGGAGTCTGTTTCAAGTCTTCGCAAACATCACGGGGTCTCCAGCTGCTGTGACTCAATAACAATCGGTGGCCATCAAACACACCACAACCGCTTGTGTCTGGATGGGGTTGGGGATGAAGACAGACAGGTTAGCTTAGTGTTTGACACGGATCGCCTGAGTACTTGATCGCAGCCCGAGTGTCTGTGCTGACATCTGACTGGCAGCACCTCATATGATTCCAGACACATCTTAACATCCTGGCTTCAGGTCCCACGCCTGTTACAGTAGTTGGAGCCAACAACAGGACACTGGCTGCAGTTCTGCCGCCTGTTTTGTCCCCCCTCTGCAACAGGCAAACAGCAGCTTTGAGAAACTACTAAAGAAATACTTACCACTGGTTGTAAATAAATTAAAAAATAATAATAATAGGCACAATTTGCTTGCAGTAGACTGGTGTCTCATCCATGGGCAGTTTCATAGCCTTGCCTAGTGCTCATTGCTTCCAAGCCTCCAGACCACCGGGACCCTCCTCAAAATAAGCAGTTAATGAAAAGGGATGGATGGAGAGATAGAGGGATGGAGAGATGATGGATGGAATTTGCTTACCATTCAAAATTTCCTTTGGGCTGGTAAAATACAACTTGCAAATGGTTCCATGTCCTACTTGTAGGGCTACTTCAGCAAAAAGCATTGTCAACACTGGTTTGCTGACACTTTTTTCAAAAGGCATTTTAAAAAACTAAAAAATGTATATATTTTCTTTGGGAAATTTGGATAAAGTACCTTTTAGGAGATTGTCAACACTGTCTACAGTGATCTTTAGAAAATTAGGATGTTTCTGGTTAAAATGTTGTTCTTAGTCACTATGTTACAATGCCCCAAAGAGCCTTATAATGTCCTTCCTTCCATCTGTTCGTCCATCCATTTCCATTAACCACATGTCCTGGTCATGGTCAACGAGGTTCAAAGCCCATCCCAGAATCAATGGGTTCAAAGCAAGGAGACTCAAACCTGGATCAGAAGCTAGTCCATTGCAGGCTGAGCCTTACAAGAGAATTATTTCTCTGTAGATTTTCACAACTTAACACAGAGGTCCTTTTGCTGAAGAAACGGAAGAAAAGAAATAGACAAATTCCACACAGCAAGAATCTCAAGGACAGACATGAACCTTGCTGGAGGGACCCTGCTGCTGTATCCTTCAGTGAGCTGTTTTACCTGCATTTCTCTGTTAGTAAACGTTGGTAAAATTGAAAGACAAAATAGACCATGAAGATAAAATCAAAAAAAAAAAATCTGTACTTTTTTTCCGAGTTGCAACAAGGTATAATTTGGCCCGGTGTCTTGTTTATTACAATAAAATATTATCTCTCAGCCAAATACTAGCGGAGGTGCTGAATGAAAATCCACATAAGGTCAGAAGCAAACTGCTGAAACGTCTAGCTACAAAGCCACAGACTGGCAGACGGGATGAAGAAAGAGCTGCGTGACCACATTTCTACTGCGGGGCTGGAGTCTGCGCCACTTGTTACTGTATAACTGCAAGATTGTGGCACTTTTAAAATCCGCAGTTTATATATAGAGAGTTTATATAAACAGTTGTTGCCAGTTGGGGGAAAACTATTGTGGCAGATGAAGGAGTTTGGAGATAAGTGAAAAAAAATAAAAGGCGTTCTGCCACAGAGAAGAAACGGGTGGTTTTTATGTCATTATCGGAATATTGGGGATGAGAAGGTCCACAGAATTGAAATGGTAGAGGGAATTTGCCGTACAAAATGACAGCCTTACCACGCAGAGGCCTAGGGAAGTAGCAGTAACTATTTCCAAAAAGAGAAGCTGAAAACCAGCCCAGCGTGTGGGACACAGCGAGCTGCTCTACAACAAGACGACTCGAAGGAAGAGCAGGAACTATTAACTGGATGCACGGGTCATAGGAGTACTTCTCACGTACCAGCGTGACCTTGTAATATGGCGTGTTGAATTCACTGATGGTCACTAAAACATTTGTTTTTGTGAAAAGTATTTCACATCCGAACAAAGTCATATTTAATGATAACAGGACTGCGCAGCATACGTGGAGGTGTGTTTCACCTCGCTTCACTGGCCCCAGTTTTACACAGTCCCTCTGTGTGGCTGGAAACCCCCCGCGCTCGACCTTAGCGCAGTTGGAACCAATTACACAGCGCAGAACACTGCTCTGCCGACTGCCAGAAATAACTGCCCATTTCCTTCCATATCCAGCTTTGTTTGGGGAAATATGACCATCGTGCACATGCCGAAAAATATTTAACCGCTCACAAAGACACAAGTCTGTTTCCAAGACAACCTCCAAGGCTTGTTATTATGCACATGGGTAGAGCAAGTGCTGCTTGATTTGTCTGATTCCTTCAAAGAAACACTTTATATCTGCTGTGACTATATAAGTGTTCGACAGTGCATTTTTACATCTCTGTATGTATGAAATACACTTTGGCCAAAAGTTATTTTTCACATATGCTGTATATTCTTTTTTTTTTTTTTTAAGGACTGCTTAGCCAGACAAGGGTATGTGTGGATCTGGAACCAATCTCACAAAGTGTGGTATGTCTTGAACAGCGTGCTCATCACAGGGCCCCTCTATGTTACTCCCATGCGCGCACGCACACACACGCGCACACACACACACACACACACACACACACAGAGTCATTTTGAGTCACTTTAACCTGAACTGCACCTCTGGACCCGGTGGAGACCCAAGCACAGCAACCGCAGTGTTGCCAGCCTTAAATAAACACACTGTGGGTTCATACAGCCTCGAGAGACCCTGAACCGCCGCAGAACTTTAAAGCCCTGAAATACTCTATCTTTCACATGGAGGAAAATGAGAGAAAATGTAAGCAAGGCTGTGCTGATAAAGCTTTATTTCCTGATAACTTATTCGGTGCACAACTTCACAGTAACAAAAGTCACCACAGGTGAGCAGCACACTGAGCAACAGTGACGTCCGGTCCCAGATTCGGTGTTTGTCAGAATTGGCTCGGATCGCACGAGAGGCCGCAGTAACACCTGAGCTCTTTATACTCCGGATTATGAAATGTGACCTTTATAATGGGCTGGCGCAAAACCAGCCGTTAGGAAGGTTGGAGAGCATGGCTGAGTGTGCATTTTATACTGTGACCATAAGTGTGGGAGGAATCCTGTGTGAAATTTTGGTTGTTTAAAATGCAGTGTTACTTATTCTGGTTTCCATGCATCCAAACAACCCTGATTTTAGAGGCTTTCAATGGAATGTACCACATAATTACATTTCAGTAGTATTTGTCTTTATGGTGGGTGGCATGATGTGCAGCAGGTCGTCCTGGTGTCACATGGCTCCTGGGCTGTAGGTCTGAACCTTCTGAGCGCCTTGGTTCCGCCCATAGTCCAAAGATGTGTGCTTCAAATGAACTGGTCACTTTAAATTGAACTTAGTGTGTGCGAGAGTGTCCTGTGACGGGCTGGCATCCCATCCATCACCCAGACTGGACACCTGCATTGGACACACAGTCACTACTAATGGATAGTTGGAGTAAGAATTTCTTGCAAAGTTAATCTAACGAAAAAAAAACTGTTTGTGATCAAGTTGTAGAGAACAACCACTATAGTACTAATGTCAAGCATGGCATTCATGTCAAAAACAATCTTGTATTTCATTTAACTGAAGTCAAAGGCAAGTATTGTTATTAAACACCAGGTAATAAAACCTAATGACCACGAGAGAGTAATAAAAATAAACTTTTTTTATTAAGGGGTGAGAAAATGCTTAAGAATGTTCACGACATGACAGAGGTATAGATGAACAGAAGAGAAACTCAGAAAAGAAATATGTAATTGAATCTTAAATATTGATTGCAAAATGTATTTTCCAGTGTTCTGAGAAGATCATAATTATAACTATTATTATCACAAAAGATATATGGCAAGATAGTACATGAAAAGTGTATGTTCAAGGGATAGAAAGACTAAAGAGGGGATCCTTTGAGAGTATCCTCATTCACCTGGACCCCTTTTGGACATTTTTTTTTACTTGTACTTCTGAAAGTGCTTTAGTCTCTTTATGAAACCGCAGCTGAAATGTAAAGATATACTTTAACATCTGGGGAGAAAAATTGCTGAATGTTATCATTACACTTGCTTAGATCATACTTTAATCTGAACAAAGCTGGTCCACCTTACTTTTACATAATAACTGTACAGATGAATGTTTACTGTACCAAATTAAAGTTCCGGTTCTCAAGGCCACAACAGAACAGCTTGGCTTCACCAGCAAACATATTAAATGGGGCTTTATCTGCTTCCTCACATGAAAACGATTGGGCCAACAGAGTAATTTACTATGGTGCCGGACTGGAAGCAACTGAGGAACTGAGATTTACTTTCCTGCGTGAAACACAGACTTGGGGGTCTCATGCTGGCAAAGTCTCAACAGAAGCCATCATTTAGTGGCTATGAGGGGCTTTTGTTTCACTCATCTATAAAGCCACCAATCTGAAAATAAAACCCGTGCTATTTATTCAGACTACAGTCACGTCAGTAAAGACAATAGAAGTATACTTCTAAATACAAATGGTAAGCAGTTGAACATTAAGCCTATGCAAAGTATGATGTTTGCTTATCATTACATATTTAATAATGTCGTGTTTCATTATGCACCCTCCAAGCAATATAATCTCTTTAAGATAACTGTAACAATTACGTTCAATGACACAAGCCCTTGCGCTGCGTTCTTTAAGAGGACACAGAGGCGAGGCGTGCGGCAAGACATCCGACTGAGAGTGTCAAGACAGCGGTCCATGACATCCCTCTTCTTAATGAGAGAAGAGCAGAGAGAAACGAATGACAGCCACTGGAAGAGCTCGGCTGCAGAGCAGATGCGCGGCAGAGTGAGGAAAAACGATGAATTTTAGCCGCCGCTAATGTGAAATCCCGTGTAAGATGGCAGTGTATTTAACCAAAAATTATGCATCTTTCAGTCTTGACACTTTTCTGTTACCAAAGCCTTTTTTCAGAGCCATCAAAAGACAGGGCCGTTTTTTTTTATTCTGCTTTTTCCAAATTGCTCACTCCTATAGGTCTTCACACACACACATTTTATTTTTGCAGTCTTTTTTTATACAATTTCCGGGCCATTTTCTACAAGCTTCTTTCCTTCTACCTGCTTTGATTCCTCCCAGCCAGTTCTTACTTCTCACCATAATAAATCTAGCCCATCTTTCTGGTCTGGTACAAACAGTGGTACTTTCCTAAAACTGAAAAGTTAATGACATGCAATTCCACTTTATCCTGGAAATGTACATTTTGAGAGACATTTTTTATGTGTCTTTCTGTTTTGCTGCCATTATTGTAGAAATGATTGAGCTTCGTGGTTGATGGTGACAAACACATCAAAATCGAGTTCTACTGCGACTGGGTTCAATGTAAGGAGGAGTTCAGGTTTGGCCCTGTAAGCCAGACAGAAAAAGAAACACAGTGATGTTTTGCTACATACTAACATACTAAAGATGGGATGTATGTAATGACCTCACATGTGAAGATCACGCAGGAGTGGTGCCAGGCAGAAGGGAGGTTCGTGGGCTGTGAAGAAATAGTTTACATGGAAATTAACAAAAAAAAAAACATCTAAAAGGGAAGTTTTCGGGTGACTAATACAGGTAAAACGATCATTTGGCCCCGTTACAAAGACTCCGTTGTCAAGGTTGCTTTCGAAAAAAGATAAAACATGAGTACAAATGTTCAAACCTGATGAAAAATATGTTCTAATAAGGGGCCATTCAGGGAACCAGAGGGGCAGAACAAAGTTTTTACTTTATTAACCAAGGAGACTGCAAAAAAAAAAAAAAAAAAAAAAAAAGTTACATTTGCTGCAAAGTGCAATGCTGGGACTAACCTTTAGCTTTATCCCCACAAAATGCACACAGATCAAAAATGGAGGGATAATGGACCCTTCCCATCATCCCTTGCCACAGTGTTTGTGCTGCTTAGTTCTGTTTAATAGGTGTTTTGGTGTGTTGTGTTAAAGCTGGGGTGGGTTATTTTATGTGTATTTGGGCATTTTGTGTCCCTTGTATTACTGTGCGCATCTCTGGGGTGTAAGAACTAAGCTTTCGTATAAGTGTGAGTTTTGTCATGCACAAAAGAGTGTTGATATAGTACAACACTGTGTGGTTTGAGCCACCTTTTTGGCACGAGCCAGTTTTCCAGCTCCACACACGCAAGAGCGTTTCTTCCCTGCCCATGTGGGCCAGTCCATTGTGTGAGTGCCTGTGTGCAAGTGTGAGTCCAGAAATAAAAGACAATGCAACCTAACTCATTCACTGAGTGTTTGTTTTTGCCCATCATTAACGTTCATTAAATTAGGTGATGCACACGGTTATTAATATAAATAATTTTGCCGTACAGCGTATTGGGATGGGGTTGAGTTGCTGAGGGGGTGCCAGAGTAAGGGTCCGCTCAGGGTACCAAACGCATCAGGTAGACCCCTGCTTCTATGTGAGACATGAGAGTGATGACGGCTGGGAGGTCCCCCTCACTGCAGAAGGACAGAGGGAGAAGAGTAACTGCACAGAAAACGACAAACACAGACAGACTGTTTGCATAAATTTGAAAGACAAATCCAGACAACAGTGCTTAAAAGTAAAACCCATCACATACATTTTCCATTTTTCCCATTATATTTATAATTCATATTTACAGGCGGCTGTAATAACCCTCTTTATATTGTCATCTTTTACTGGAATAAAAAAAGAGTAAAAATGATGACGACGGCAACAGGGAGACTGGTTTACATTTCAGTGTTATATTAACAATGCCTTTTTAAGATGGAGAAATGTTTATGCCTAGCTGTACTTTTTTGTCTACTGAACCTGTTCACTGCATGGAATAAAGAGCTTCTAAACTTAAATCTTGGGCTCATTCACTCAGGCACCCATAGGGTCAATATTGTCATTTGCATTGCTGCATCTTTCACTCGTATTATGTTTCCCCATCATCGCAAAAACAATGTTTCACAAAAGTCTGTACGTGCGTTGTTTGCGTCTGCTCTGTAAAACTGGAATGTGAAATAAGAACACTTGAAAAGATTAAAGGTAGATGGCCATTTGTGCAAACACACACACACACACACACACACATATGTGAATCTAATCACACTCAAACACAAATGGAAGGCAACAGGCATTCATATCCCAAGGCAGTGCTACTTTTGCAGCAACCCAAACTGTCATATTACAGAATCTTCTTCCCAGGCATTAGGTGACATAACAAATATTTCATATTAATAAGACATTTACATTTTTTGTAGTGTATGCATTCCAAATTGAAATACTGCCATTTAAACCTAGAATGTCTCGATGTCAATAACAATGAAAATTATAATAATGATAGTAAAAGTCATAATGATGATGATAATAATAGATAACATATTGGCCCTTTCTCTTTTAGCACCATGTTTAGCTTTTTGCTACCTCTTCATGTCCTCTCTGACATTTGTTCGTAATTCCTTGCTCCACTCCTCCATTCCATCCATGCTTCCTTACACTAAGCTTTAGGCTTAAAAAAGAAAGATAAAACAAGAGTAATGGTAAGAAGAAAGGCGACACAGCTCAACAGTTTCTCCACAAATTCATAGCTTATTTAAGAGAAAGAAGAGTCTTTTATCAGTTTCTTTATGCTCTCAGTCCGAGGGGTTGGCTCAGATTTTCTTATCGGTCCAGTTTGCTTGCCTTCCCTCAGTCCCGCTGTAGCATCTTCCTTGATGTTATTTATCTTTTGCTCATTCAATTTTTTACATATTTTCCCAACCAATAACAGAAAATTCTGCTTAAAAAGCTATTTTTTTGTTTGGTAAAAAAAAGTCTTTCTTGTTCATTAATGCTAAAATAAATTCCGATTTTCTTCATCCCTCTATGTTGAACTGTGACTCAACCTAAGAAACAACAAAATGAGAAAATCCAAATCAAATGTACAGTACAGCCACAGTATATTAGAATGGTTTCACCACAAAATCATTAAGATCAAAGTCTGATTAATGTTTTAAGGACACAAATCCCTTTAGGCTAAGGGAGACACAGCTTCACTGGTTACTACACAACCCTGTCTTTCAGTCTCTGACTCACCAGTCCCAGTTGGCATTTCTTCTCTTCACCACACAGCCACCCTCAGCCTCTGCCTGGTTGTTCTGAGTACATGACCTTAGCTGGTTTAACATTCTGTGGGAACTGCACAAATGGAAATTATGAGAAACGGTGGAGAATTTGGCAACAAGTATACCCCTCCCCAACCTCTGTGAATATTATTCAAAAAGGACAGAATTAAAACTAGTAGCCAGTTCAGGGTTTATCTGGGTTCCATGGCAGCGGTGATAGGACCACAGCATCGGAACGGAAGTCAAACGGGTCCTGGAGCCACGTTCAAGACCAATACTAAACATGGCTTCCCTAGGCTGCAAGTGGACCTCCTTATAACTGAAAAGGCTAGATCCCAACATGACATGTGCTCTGATACAGATTGGCCAGAGTTTTTTTCTCCTCATTAGCACCTCCAAGCAATATGTTTGCTTGAGGCATATTGCCAGTAGCTTCCTTTGAGAAACATGCAGCTCTTTCTCCCATTGTTTCTTGACAGGCACTGTGTGACCCACAGCGAGCAAAATGAGAGAGAGAAAAAAAACTGTGAAAACAGACAAATTATTAACTGATGCCTCTTTAGTATGTGTTTTGAAGGTTTGGCCGATGTCCTCTACAGCGTGTACCCTTGGTTCCCCCTTCGCATTATGCCTTTGACGTAAGCTCCCTGCCACTATGAGCAATTGTTGAGGGAGTGCTACCTTTTTTGCTATTTTAACTGGCCAGCACTTGTTCCAGACCCTCCTCTTCCAGGTTCGACAACAAACAAAACAATCAATGCAAACCACTTAACAGCACTGTCTTCCAGCACTGCAAACTTCACTCCTACCTTGTGCTTTGGACATCGCAATGAGAAATTGTCTTCGTTCAGAGAGCACTCTTGGGGCAGTGCAAGAAAAGGAAACAGACGTATTAATTAAAAACATACATTTTATACATACTATACATTTTAAAAATCTAAACGTCACAGACGTAACAGCTTAAGAGGAGCTCCTTGTGACCTTTTAGTCTGCTGTTTCCTTGGCAAAAATTAATGTCTTCCATTTTCCGCTACAATCCTCAGTCAACCTTTTGTCACTTTTTCCCTCACTTCTTTCCCCTCCTCCCCTTCCTTTCCAGTAATAATGATTTTGCCTCGTTCTGTGCTGAAAATGAAGATTTCATCATCAACAGGTTCTTGACATCCACCCCTCCTCCCCCGCCAGGACTCCAAGCAAAGTCTTGTTCATTTCATTTCAGTCTTCATTTCAGCCCCCACACTGAAATCTCCAACCTCCTGCTCCACCACCTGCTCCCTTAATCCCAACCCTATTCCTCACTTACAGTCTATTTCTCCACAAATCATTCCTTCTATTTTTACAATCTTTAATTCCTCACTCTTCTCTGGCTGCTAGCCATGTGCCTTTAAAGTGGCCTATACATCATTGTTGTTAAAGAATCCTTCGTTGGACTCAGTCCAGAATTACAGGCCATTCCCCCAGAATGACCCCCTTGATGAATATCTGTCTGGATTGAAGCTCAACTGTTCCATAGAAGTTGCCCTCTTTGCAATGTCAGAAACTGTACTGTTGCCTAGAACTGCCTTCTTATCTTAGTGTTCTTCCTCTGACCTCTCCATCAAACACCTAACCATACTTTCCTTTCTAGAACAGCTTGGGTAGACCTTTCAAACTGGCTTGGTGTGGGTCCCTACCTCACCTACTGTCTTTTACTTATCCGGTGTTACACGGGGCTTGGTGCCAGGCCCCTTACTCTTCGCAACCTACACTTAATCCCTTGGCTCTGCCCCTTGCCTCTTAGTAATTGGTATGCAGAATACCTTCTCTTCTGCTCTAACTCTACAGTTGCCATATACTGAAAAGACTGTGTTCGTAGATCTCCCAGGAGGCCCATCCATCTGTCAGTATCATCCTCTCATCCACTTTGTTGGTCAAGAATTGGAGAGCACACTGAAGGCATAACCTGATTATGCAGACACATCATGTATAAGATTCAGAGGGTCTGCTTATATCTCACAAAACACTCTACTCATTGCCTGGCTACAGCAGCTCCCTCCTGACTGATTTTCCGCTGATCCAAAATTCTGCAACAGCAGCTGTTCCCATGCATGTCTCCTCATCTTTCTCCTTTGGCTTCCTGTGGATTTTGTTGTTTAGTTCGACACTGGTTATGTCCTCCAAGATGGTCTAAGAACCTGCACCCCCAAACACCTACAAGACACGATCACTCCCTATATCCCAGCAAGAGTGCTACACTAACCCCACCCCCAATTTTTTGTGAAATGTACTTTGTTTAAGAAGTATGTCTTCTTTGGAGATGTGCATTTGCTGAGTGTATAAATGTGAACTGACACTTCGGAGATATAGCTCTGATGATGCATGTTGTCATTAAAACAAAAGATGTGAATGTTTCCCCTTACAAGAAAACTACACTGACCTGCATCCAGCGCACAATGGTAGTGGTATCTCAGAGTGCAGCCTTTGCTGTAGCAACCAAGAGTTGAACCTGCCTCTTCACAGTAGGAACAGCTCTAGTGGAGATAGAGAGAGGATCGTCAATATATATATATTGCTCACTGACTCTAAGTCTCATGCACGACAGTCAAAGAAATGCACACGATATTTACAAAAAGTAACGGTGCAAATCTGAGAGATATCCATATAAGCTGCAGGTAAATACAGATATCGCACAATTATCGCACAATATCAATTCGCTGCATACAGTCAAGTCGCGAATTACGCTTTCTTTTGGATTAACCTATTTCGGAATAACACGCCCTACATTTTACAAGAATACTTCTCAAAACCGTGTGAACCGAAATGCAAGCAATACCTCAGCCATG
This sequence comes from Arapaima gigas, assembly GCA_900497675.1. Lineage (NCBI taxonomy): Eukaryota > Metazoa > Chordata > Actinopteri > Osteoglossiformes > Osteoglossidae > Arapaima > Arapaima gigas. Next base: position 81,727 of record UFQX01001120.1, read on the forward strand.
TTGTCAATGTTCAGTCTGCCTCGTGTGATCTTGCCGCTTGCGTGTCGTGCGGTGCTGCGATTTCCAGCCTTAGTTGTGTTTGCGTTGCCCTTGATTTGCGTGAATTACTGTGTGAAAATTCCCTCCAAGCAAAGGCGCGAGTGGTGCAAGTAAGGCAAAGCACTGTCGAAAGTTCATTTCGCTACAATATAAGTTACACGTGTTAGTGAGGTATGAGCACAGCGATCTGACAGCTTGAGTATGAGTGAGAATACAACGTGCACAATTCTCGATAAAGCAGAGGAAAATAAAATTAAGAGCGAAAGATGAGCGAAAAGTCTTTGTATGTGCCTGAAGCGGTGAAGAACAGAGAAATTAAAATAAACGGATAATAATACTGTGCTATATTATTATTTACTACATTCATGTTATTATTGCTATTCCTCGTGTTTATTGGTGTTTTCTATCGGTTTTTCACTGAACGCTAACATTCAACAGCATAAATACTGGCAAAATTTGGTGCATGTGGGGCTGCCTCTGTGTTTGCGGAACACATCTGTGGCGTTAGCCCTTTTTGTATGGGAAAAATATGTTCACATCACACTCTTTCCACATTATCCATCCTCTTCTGAAACCCTCACATAAATCGCGAGATGACTGTATAAAGAACCTATTATTGCCTTCGGAGAAAAAAATAGTTACAAATAACATAATTCTACTGATGCAGCTTAAAATATGATGGCTTAGTTACACTTTAAAGTTAGAGATAAGACGACTTTTAATGTTTTGCATTAAGATAAATCACCCTGAAACACAAAGATGAATGACATCATACAAGAACTCACTGTGTCTCTGGTTCCATCCAGGGCCTCTTGCAGTCCATACAGCCTTCCATTGACCAAATACACCCCGCTAGTCCAGACTATACACCCTTCATGTACCCATAGCTCTTCAGCATCTAAGGGCACCTGAGGGAGCAGGGACAGGACTGCTGAAAGATCAGTGGGGTCTTGGTTAACAAGCTGAAGGGGTGGTGGGGGCTGAAAGGGCAATAATGCTTTGTTGTTGGTGGATCCGGTTTTGGGCAAATCCTCGTTTGATTTGTGCCGTCTTTTGAAATGGGGGTGTGACGTTAACTTCCTGTGTTGTGGTCTTTTCTGAGCATCCTCTATCAGTTGCTGTAGACTCTGCAGAGATTTTTCAGGATTAATCAGGTCTCCTATCGGATTCAACCTCATATCTGTGCTGGTCAGTTCAGATGTCAGGTCCCAACTGTCCTTTGTTTCCTCTTTGTCTCCACTTTTGTCTGTGATGCATGATATAGCCAGCCCATCTACTGGAGATAATTCAGCAGCACTGGAAGGGTATCTACCTTCTTCTACTGAAGAATTACAGTCTACTACACATGTATGGGCCTGGACCTCTGTTACAATGTTCTGTTGCTTAGATGATTCAGCTGCAGTTGTTCCTAAGTCTACATCTGCAGTACTTGGCTTCAGAGCTCCCTGATTCTGCCTGGTCACTGGTGGGTTCTTGGGAAGCTTTGTTGAATAATCAGGAGGATAATAGGGTCCATAGAGATCCCCCAAATCTTTGTAGTTAGCCCACTTCTTGCATAAGCAGCAGAGGAGATGGCCACTTGTGCCTGAATCAGTCATCACAGGTCCTGAGAGCAAATACCCAGAGGAAGGAAGGGCCTTGGCCGTTGGGCTAGATTGAATAAGGACAGGTGCTAAGTTTTCTGGATTTTTCTCGTTCGATTTATCTTTTTCCCCATCTCTCCTGACAACTTCAGAAGAAAAGGCTGCGATCAAGGGAATGCCAGCTCCTCCACCCACATCCTTCCCTGTACATCTGCCTCCCTTGAATTCTGCAGTAATTTCAATCTTCTTCTTCTCATCTTCTCCATTCACAATGGTACACACATTCCCAATCTCCTCCACCTTTCTTTCAACATGTACATAGGGAGCAAATAAAAATTTTCTATAGGAAGAAAAAACCCCACTGCTACAGATTTTTTCACTTCCTACCTCAGTGTCAATTTCTTCCTTACCCAAAACCTCTACCACACCTCTTCTTCTCGGTCTTGGTCTCTGTCTCAGCCCTACATCTTCTGCATTACCATCTTCCCTTTTTCTTCGTCTCTGTCTGGGAGGTTTCACTTCGATTTCAGGTTTTGTCTCTTCAATTTCAATGTCCTCTTTTTTTGTCTGTGATATAACAGGTGGAGAAGCTGAGGCAGGAGGTATTTTTGCAGGTTGCAGACAGTCAGCAGGAACTGAACTTGTGGCATTGGGAGTTTCATTCTCTACTGGAGGTGTAAAAGTGGGAGCTGGTAGGGATGTGTGGGGAACAGGCAGAGCATTAACAGACAAATTCTGAGGCAGGGTTTGGGTTCGCTTCTGTTTATTCACACTACCCACTGGGCGTCCTTTTTTCTTCCCAGATGGAAAATAGCCTTTTGGCACTGCATTCTCAAGTTTGTGTTCTATAAACTGTTGGTCTGTCATTGTGGTCCCAGCAGAAGAATGTTGATGGTGATGTGGCAAATGGGAGTGTGAGGGGCTATTTAGTAGGCGGTGACCAAGGCTCTGGTTATGGTGGGGTGATTTGTTACCAAGGTAATCCCTTTGTCCAAAATTATCCATACCCAATCCCACCCCACTCTCTCCAAGCTTTTGCCTCAGAAGGGTAACGGCTGTATGTTCACCTTTTCTTGTCTCTAGCTGCATATAAGTAGTTTCAAAATGTTGGATGTCTGCTAAACCAGATGACGAAGGAGGTGGAGAGGCCTGCACAGGACAAGGCAATGGTGGAGGTGGGGGTAAAGGTCCTAGAAGAGGAAAATCAGGAGTCATCCTTAAATCATCCTTGAGTCTCTCTCCAGGGCAATCTCCTTCTATTTTTGGAGTTCCAGACACCCCTAAGGCAAAGTCTAATTCTGACTCCAAATCCTTGATAGCACTTCTGGTCGTGTTTCCCATTACATCACTTTTAAGGATATGTGGCTCTTGTTGAGGATCACATGGATAGGCAGTAGGTGCTGGAGGCCCAGTCTCCTCAGTACTTCGGTATAATATTATATCATCTAAGGAGAGCCCATCACTCATGTACGGCAGACAATTTCCAGACCGAGTTCCAATTCTTGTGAAATTTCCCTCATCAGTAGAGTCAAGGTTCTGGGTGTGAAGGTTGTAAGAAGCCATTGTAGTGCGAGACAAGTTTGACAGATGATTTTGGGATGAATCTGTACTACTAAAACTGGTGTTACCAGTTGTTTTTTTAATATTAGGTATAATTTTTTGCACTATTGCCTCCAATTTTAGGCCTCTGCCTTTCCTGTGTGGAAGAATTTTTGTTTTAGCAACAGAAGATGTTGGAGAGACCAAAGGATCAACTTGAGCAGATACAGCTGATGGCATTCTCAAACCAGTTGGACTGGGATGAGCTGTGTCTGGGCTGAAGGAATTAGTCAGAACATTATGGCTGGATGCAGAGTTAGAACGTTGAACAGGTGCTCCTCGTTGCTGCTGGAATGTATCTTGGTGCTGTCTTTTTGCTGGAATTGGGGAGATGAAAGAACGGATCTTCCTTCTCATGATTAATGGGTTTGTATCCCCAGAACCTCCTGTTTTGGTCTTACCATAGGTCCCTACAATATTACCACTACTGCCATTATCACTCACTGGATGAAATGACTTGGCAATGTTTTCTTGTCCACCTCTCGAAGGATTTGAATCTAATTGCTTCAGGCTTGTTGATGGTGTCAACTGAGTAGCAACTGACTCAGGAGGTAGCACAGAAGCAGGCTGCTGTTGTCTTCTGTCAGTCTGCCTGTCTACTGTCTCTTGAGAAACCTTGTCAGACAGTGACATCTTCCACATTTTGTCATAGTAATTACCATGGGAGGATACTTTAGGCAACAGTTGCTGGTTAGAAACCATACTTGTTTGTATGGTAATTTCTGAAGAGTTTAGGTGTTGACTTGAAGCTGGGTACATTATATTCTTAGATGATGGCTGATTGTTGCTGGCAGCTCTCCAGTCGTCTACATTACGAGGGTACTGGACAGAATGCGAACAAGGATATGTTTGTATTTTGTTGGTAGACTGGGGGTGTTGTGCGTGAGGAGATGTTAAATGATGTTGGGAGAGACGATGAGTAGTTTTAATTTTGTTGGTTGTGTCCTTTGTTGCTTGTTCAAAAGAAAATCCAGCTGTTTTAGTAGACTGGCTACAGTCAGCTGAATCTGCAAAGAAGGACTGAAACCTTGATGGATTTGGTGATAACCGAGTGTTAGAATTAGAGAATAAATGTTGGGTGGCTGGTTGAGGTTTGAAAGGGCGCATGTTAGGTAAATTATCTTTCTCTTCACTGTGAGTCCTCTTGAAGTTCAGATTTCTGTCAACTGGTTCAGGAGATCTGGTGTGGTGTTCAGAGGTAATTTCTTTTAAGGTGTTTGAATCAAATATTTCAGCATTAGCAACTTCCTTTATTTCATGGTTGGTCTCTTCCTGCTTTACTTCCCTTTTTAAAATACGTTCTGTTTTATTGACCCCTTGTTCTAACACTTCAGAGGAGTTTTCGATAACCGGACTTTCTGGTTCCCGGTTCCGTCTCTCCATTTGTTTTTCTATGTCCTGTCCACCTTCTGTTTTCACAGCATCAGATGGTGAAATGTCACAGATGACTGTACGACGCCCAGTCGTACAGTAACATGCTTCTTCAGTCTCTGGCAACATCAGTTGCTGTACTGCCAAAGTAGGAGTAGATTGATTTAAGGACAGTTTCCTTGGTGGGACGGAATAGTCAGTTAGGTCGATAGGTTTAGAATGGGGCAGGTCTGAGGACTGTTGCATGGTGGAGGCAGTATGACCTGGAACTATTCCCGTTTTACTCTTACTCTCCAAGGAACCCCAGTGAGTTCCTCTTGACCCTTCACCCACAACATCCCAGGACTGAAGAGCAGGGTCCTGCCCCATGCAAACCTTACTTTCACGTCTCTCGTTTTGTGGGTATTGTTTTTGAGGAACTGAGATTTGAGATGAGATGTGCTGGTCCAAACTCATCGTAATAGCATGGGGTCTCAAATGTTCCGTTACAGATTGAGGATGTCTATACTGGGAGTAATGATGAGTGTTAGGGGATAGTAATTGCTGAGGCATTCTCTCATGACGTCCATAGCGTTTTTCTGTGTGATAACCCTGAAGAACCTCTTGCAAAAGACTTGGGAAAGGTTGTTGTACATGAGTATTATCATCACGTTCCGTTCTGCCTTGACCCTCAGTATCTGACTTTTTTCGTACTGCAGAGCTGTAATGTGACTGATGTTGATAATCCTGATATTGCAGATTTGTTCCTGTTCCTCCTTTACATGCTCTAGATTGCATGCTAGTTTTTGAATTAATCTCATCACTCTTTGATGATTCATAAAGAGTTTTTTGAGTGTCAGAATGAGGCTGATGAATGGATTCCCAGTGATCAAAAACTGATTTAGAAGGAAATTTTGAACCATAAACTGTAGGGTTTGCAGTCAAACTTCCTTCACCTTCTCCATTTTGAACACTAGAATCTGTGAGGGACGAGTCAGAGTGAGTCTCATCTTTTGGATAAGAGCTACAGTTTTCAGCATTATTATTTTGCTCAGACTGATGTGATAGTTCTGTCTGTTCTGAATCTGTTTCAGGCTGAAGGGTTGAGACAATTACCCCAACTCCTCCAGTTGTACGGGGTTCTTTAGAGCTCAGTTGTCTTGTTAATTCTGCAGAATTTTCCATCTTTTCACATCTGTCTTCTTCACTCTTCTTTTCTTTGAAGGAAGACTTAGACTGCTCCCATTCTCCCTGCTCTTCTTGCTTGCTTTGTGCTTCTTCTGTTCTGATGCTCTTTTCTTTCTGGAAAATATCAACTCTTGCCCTTCCCATCGGTGACTTGCTCTCCTCCTCCACCTCCTTTTTTATTTTATTGCTCATCTGCTCATGTTCCAGCTCTTTAGGAACATTATTAGAATGTACAAAAGAAACATCTGTATTATCATTTGCCTTAGATGTAGAAATTACTGGGGAAGAAGCAGGAGATACTGGGGAAGAGACTGTTGGAGAACAGACTGCAGTGGGTTCCACTGATGGACCAAGGCAAACAGTGGAAGAAGGAGTATCACAACAATCATCAGTCAGGCCAGTTTTCTGCTGGGGAGATGAAATTTTGCACTGTGTGGATGTCTCCATATTTAGATCAACAGGTGAATCCTGACAAGCCTTTTCAGTTTGGGACTTGATGTCAGATTGACTCATTTGAGATGGAGGGTAGAAATCAGCTGACTCAGACAGACTGTCCATTCTACTTAAAGTTTTCACATTGTCCACTTGCCTTTCTGAAAACTGCTCCTCAGCTTCAGCACTCCTCATTGGTCTGTCCAACATCTTAGAAGATTCCCCATCTATTCCAGCTGCAGAATCACTGCTCCCATTATCCACCTTACTTTGACTTCCTTCCATTTTGGCAGCTGTGCTACAGGCAGCATTCATAACTTTGTTTCTCTGCTGTCTTGAAGGAACAGAATGCACGGTTTGCTGGCCTTGACTCTGAGGTCCGCTCTCTTTGCTTCTCTTGCGTGAGGCAACAGAATCTGAGAGCAGCATGTGTTGCACAGTATTCGGTAAATTAGCCACTTGTGTAGTTAAAGCATTTAGACTATTATTCTCAGGGCCCAGGATTACTTTATCATGTGAGGAAGATAGGTAGAGGGAAGAAGATGGGTGCTCATCACTTACCCCACTCTTAGCTCCTGCTCCCATTTGTGATTGAGAGTGTCTATCACCTGGATTTGAACCCAGATTGGTGGTGTTAACATTACCACTGCTACTGCTGTTACAACTGGGTGTAGGGCTTAGTTCAGGCATCACTTGTTGCAGGCGACTGTGGCTACTTCGTGACTTCAGAACACTCGGATGAGCTGGGTGTACAGAGGGTACAGCAGAGTTGCTGTGTCCTTCGACAGTACCCATCAACGGAGATGGGGATGAACTACAGCTGGGAGACTGGATCACAGAGGCAGCTGGAGAGGGGTTAGAGATTGGGCTAAAGTTCTGATGAAATTGAGAATGCATTGGAGACTTTTGTATTTCTTGCGATGGGAACTGAGGTATAGAGAGATTCATGGAGGAAGACTTGGAAGATGAGGGGTGTTTAGGGTAAGGAAACCCTGGCTGGTGCAACATACTGGAGGGATGCATTTTGTGAGACGTGTCATAGCTTGGTGCCAGACTTTGCTGATGACCATGATTAGGATGGATAGGATGGTTCTGATGTGAAAGTGATGGCTGTGAATTATACACATAATTAGAAGTGGGATAATTCTGACCCACACTTTCAAACTGTCCTATGCTATTTGTGCTGGCTAAATTAGTATTAGGACTTGAGTTTGAACTGTTAATTTTGTACTCAAAATTGTTTCTCCCACTATGGTATCTTTGTGGAGGAGAATTATAAACACCTCCCGACCCTGTGGATCCATTTGGAGGGTAGTGCGAGAAAGTATGAGGCAGCCTGTGACCAGAGGGACCATAACCCCTTTGGTGTTTTCCTTGATGTACAGTTTGATGTGAGGAATAATTTCGGGCCTGATGGCATAAGTGCACCTGAGGTCCTACAGCTGTTGAGATAGGGGAGTTCTGACCTAAACTGTACTGGTTAGAGGGAGAAAAGGTTCCAACACCACTGCTACTGTTGCTGCCATTACCAGAGCCAGCTGCAGTGCCATAGTCCATTTGATAGCGAGACATTCCAGAAGTAGAACCTGAATTTCTACCCGGTCGGTATGGGTGAGGCACTTGACCATCCACATTTGAGAAACCCAATCCCATCCCATAGCTGAATCCATGGCTTCCTCTTCGATTCCCTTCCTTACTATTTGCAGAAAAATAATAATCCATCATTTCTTTCCTGTAAGGGTTACTGGTGCTGTTGCTATCAGTATGTTTAGAGTCACTTAGGAATACTTCCCCACTTCCACAGAGTCGGCTTCTTACCCCATAACCCTGCATGAAGGCTGCTTGGCTGGTGTGAAGGGGGATCATACTGTGAGGATGCTGGCTTTGTGCCTGAGAATTATGTTGTTGGTTTTGTGCTGCCACAAATTCTTCAGACATTCTTGGGGAGCTCCGAGGGTCTAATGACCGTGATGGGTAAGAGGAGGACCCATTGCGTCCATCATTCCCAACAGCAAATCCAGGATGAGGAGCAGATCCATCATGAAAATTTTGCATTTTCTCCCACTATACTGAATAAGTCTATGTGTAAATCACTTCCTTTTCCGCTGTGAATACTGAAAGAGAGCACAGCACTGACACTGTGATGGGGACACTCCTGGAACACTGTAATAATACAAAAAGTCTATAATAATAACTGCAGGCAGAACTGCATGAAGCAGAGGTCACAAGCACAAGAAATCTGTCATAGTCACAGGTGCAGCTGAAACAGGTGTAATTCTTGCAGCTGTAAGAGCAAAATCTTTAATTTTGCTACAGCCAAGGCAGACAGCTGTTTGAAGAACTGACTGGGAAAAAATCTTTAAGGTACGCAGCTACAGTTCTTTTGTCCTTTCAGCTAAGTAAAACTAGAGCACTGAATTTCAAATTCTAAAGGAAATATAAACAGGCTGACAAGTACACAGGCTTCAGTAACATTTCAATAGAAAATATAGATATTGCAATTATCACAAAGTAGACATAGCAGTTTGGCACTAGAAGTCAGCAAATATGAAAATTTAAATGCATCTGCACTGAAGATAAAAGTAAAGCTTAAGCTAACTTAGGTAAGTACTAACAAGACAAACAAAACAAACTTAGATACACAGCAACAAGACTACAAATGTTTTTGCAACCATTTTTGTCACTGTAATGCTTCAAATATCACAGCTGTATTTAGGAATCGAGAGGGAAAAAAAACCTTTTCCAATGGCCTTAGCAGCAGTGTTGAACAATATGTAGCCCAACTGACATTTCAAGCTAAAGCTTTGGTCTACAGTGACAAAATGCTTAGAAAATTGACATTCGTTTGTTCAGAGAAATATGTACTTCAAGTTCAATAATTCTTAGTTTCTATTTTTTCCCATTTGTTCTTAATGACTGCCTGTCCTTGTTTTTTTTTACTTTTTAACACTGGCTTTATAAGTGGCATTTTAATTTTGCTTTTTCCTCACTGTTACGTTATGAAAGAAGACAAGTGATTCTTTGGTCCCCAATCAATCTTCTTTTGCTACTCCAATTTTTTTTCCAGTTGGATATATCAAAAACATATTCCCTTTTGTATTTTATCTTTGTGTTCTGTTGATTCCTTTAACCATCTACTCTTTTTACTCTTTTAAATATGTCTTCTGTTTATCATTTGCAACTCCGAGGTTTTCTCTTTCCTCTCTCACTGTGATGTCCACGAGTACATCCCAGTCAGCTTTCCTTTCTTGCTTTCTTCTGCATGCAAGGGAGGACCTTATATTCAATATGCAAATACTCCATTGATGGTAAACACCTGAAAATAATAGGGGGGGGGAGTAAAAGAATTAGTATCATTAAAACTTAGCATAAAACATTAGTACAGAATTATTACTGGATTAGTAACCAATCTAATTTACTTAAGTACTTTGCATACTTATGGACTGAAACACTTATTGTATAGTCAGTTTCATGCTTTGTAACCACTGCTTTCTTTGACAGCCCTTATACATCGATTCCTTGAAAAAAACGGAGCTGTGAAAACACACTACATGTTTGTAAACAAGAAGTTTCTTTATCAGTACAATGACATTTTTGTTACATGATCATTTTACTGCCACAATGGGTATTTTATTCAGTGTGGCATTACTGTGTCTATCAGCCTATTTCTTTCAATTTTCACAAACAGCTCACACAATGCAGGCTCTCGGGTGTTTCTCTACCCTGAAAGTACAGGACAAGAGGCAGAGAAGTTTATGGATGGGAAGCCAGGCCACGGTTAGCTTTTATTTTATCATCTTCTATTAACTTGAAGCAAAATTATACTTAAGATTACTTCAAAATGAAAATAAACATGTGATCTCCCCAACGTCCTCTTCATTGTGATGTGTTCTTTATACACAAATGGAAACAAAGGCCATTGTTACTCCATAACAGAAAGTAGAATGCTAAAGAATATACACATAAAAAACAAATAAATCTATTATCATTAACCACTTTATCCTGGCAAGGGTAGCAGCACTCCGGAGCCTATATCGGAATTGAGCGCTAAGCTATGAAACTACACTCTGAATGGAGTGCCATTCCATCACAGGTTTGCCACACATACACACACACACACACACAGTGTGGGCAATTCAGAGTGAGCAATTAACCAGAAACACATATTTTTGGACTGCAGGAGGAAACCAGAGCACCTAGAGGAAGCCCACACAGACAAGGGTAGAACATGCAAACTCCACACAGACTGTACCAGTTTCTAACCAATGCCCGAACAACAAAGACAGTGAGGCAGCAACGCTGCTCACTGCGCTGCTCACTCAAGGGACCAGTATATACCATTAAAAGACAATATAAAAAGAATTTTTTGTTAAAAACATTATAAAATGTATTTTGTTCTGGTATTTTAATTATTAATTAATTATGGGATGACTTCACTGAATGAATTAAGCTGTTTGGAATCAGTATTTGAGGAATGGGTGTCTTTAAGTATGCCATATACTAGAAAAAACAGTGTTTTTCAGTTTCCAAAATTTTTCAGTATTTCTACTTGTACTTGTTATCAAGGTTCATAGCAATTGAAGCACTGTTGAGTCATCCATTTTTTTGGCTTTATATAATTAAAATGTGTTTGGAGTACAGGTGTGGCATTTAAATTTAACAAAAAGCAATCAAAGAAAAAGTCTTGTACTGTGATGAATAGGTACTGGTATCCTTTCACATTTTTATTAATGCTTAGACATGTTAATTTCTTCTTTAAAATAATTAGAACTATTTTTTAGCAAATTGCCTAATTTGTGACAAAAATTACTGCTCTTTGACTCTTGCAAATTTAACAGGCAATCTTCTGTACATTTTTAACATTTTTTTCTCCTGTTTTCTATTATGGAAAGACAGAATCACCTTTATAAATAAAACCATGGACAACTAACACATCGATTTTATTACCACGCATCTGTCATTTTTAACACTGTCACAATTAATGCATAACATTTAGTTAGTTATTATGACATCCATCCATTTTTTTGTGCAGATGTGCACATAATGAATGCAAACTCTGTTCAAAATTTTAAAATGAAAGAAACAAAACCACTGCTGCTTACACCAGTCCATTGCAATGAAATAAATTATAAATTGTGACACCGAATTTTGATTTTTTAAAATTTCAAATGTCTATGTTAAACAAGGTGCATCAGTGTGCTCACTGCATTTATGTTTATCAACATTACAAGGCTAATTTAAATACTGATGTAAGCTTGCCAGCAGACATATATGACAACAATGTACAATATGTGGTCTGTGAATGTAAACTGGAGGCTTCAAAAGTTTGCCATTAAAACTCAACATGCATGCCATTAAAATATACTTTTAGAGAAACTCTTAACTGTGTGTATTTAGCAGGGATTTCAACATCATAGGCCAAGGCAATTGGGACAAACCAAGCAGAAAGAGAAATATGTTGTTGGAAGGCCTTAGTACATAACAATTATGCAAAACACAAAAGCAATGTACAATTTAACTTGAGGAGTATTAACAACAGTGTTTGAAGGTTCCCAGAAATAAAACTGATACGACAGTGCTTTACAAAAACAGCCACTGCAGTGAATAGGCCTGCAGCCTTGCCGTCTCAGATCGCATTCCTGCTGCAACACCCTTGAGCAAAGTATTCACCCTGAACTGCTCCAGTAAAGTTATCGTATCATATAAACTGGAAAATAAGTTGCTGTGGATATCAGCTAAACAAAATTTCATTTGAATAAATTTTTACCAATTGATATCACCATCATCAAAATGTGATCATAAAATAGAATTTAACTCCCTTCTCAGAACTGAAAAATATTCATAGTATTTCTGATCACCCCTCATACACCAGCCCCTCTTTTACTAACACAACTGTGTTCAGACATCTGTTTGCAATCTGATTTGTTCCTAAATCCTTAGTCACTTTTAGAGCTAATTTATGATCAGTAAAAGCGTAATAATACAAATGTCCTCAAATTAACTTAAAGCAAAGAGTTGTATAAAAATATTTATCCAAGCTTCCTTCCATTATCAAAAACCCACTTGTTCAATGCAGAGCTGTGCTGGTTTGTATAGGGCCTGGGTCAGGACCCCTGGACAGGACAAGCTCAGATACAGTATATCTGTAATAACTAAACACAATTCCTGACAGTTGTAATTTTCGTATTAACTTGGCACTAGATTAAAACTAGAATTGATTTACAATGGCTGAAAATAAAAATATTTCATTTTGACCACAGATACTCACAAACATTATTTGCACACTTTTATTCTGTTTGTGTGCATTTCAGTGATTATCTATCAGCTAAGCAGGTGTACAAAAGTCAGAAAAGAGAAGAAAGTGCAAATAAATAAATCATTGGTTAAAAAATACCGATTTTTTTATAACATGAGGAGCCAGTGCATTATTTAAGCTTCACTAAAAGTTGCTCATGAAGACATACAGGCAAAGTAAACAAGCAAGTGAGGATTGTCTAAGCACAGGCCACAGGCAGCGAGTTTCAAAATGGAACACAGGCAGCCAGTTAGGCTTAAATAAACAAAAAATTGCATCCAGAGGACCAGAAAATCCATCACTTTCTGTATTTCAATAAGCACAAAAAAATAAATGCAAGATAGATCAGAAATGGGTAAGTTTTTTAGAAAAATTTTCAGAACAAAATACTAAACGATTTGAGTACCAGACCATAAATATAACTTGATCAACACTCAAAATTAAAGGTATTACTTTGTTTGTAAAACCAGCCAAATAACCCCAAGAATCATGTGTTGCAGTACACTTTACTTCACCCTTGGCAACGCAGGTTTGTGTACCCAGCGGTGCAAAGCACACAGGCAGTGAACCACTGAGCAGAAGAGAAATGGGCTGGAGTCAGGGGATTTATCCTTTACTGTGCACCACCAAAATGGAGGACTAGGGCCAAGCTAAACGACTTAAAGGTTGGAGCACTTTGTTAGAACCCTTGATTCTGGCAATTCTGTACTAATCTGGTGCACGTTTTTCCGGACACAGTTTGGGTGTATTCACTGTCACAAAGGGCAAGGTCAACGCTAACTGCTTTTTGATTGTACTAAGTGATCACATTCACCCTCCCCAACGCTGCAGCACTTCTCACAGAAAGGCAGTACCCATCTACAGATCATGTGTAAGCTGCCCGGTGTTTTGATAAGGAAGATACGCATGTTAAACATACTCGAATGGATCCGAACCCAACCCAGCGTATACAAACCATTTAGTTGAGTGCAGCTAATTTTATGCAGCGAACTGGCACAGTAGCCCGGTAACATACGTACTTATGTAAAAAACAGAATTACAGACACATCTGAAAACAATCAGCAATGAGAACACCACATGAGGAAACTGCTTTAAAAGCAATGGCGTCAATATGTTGCATTGTGGGATGACGTCTAACAGTATTTTCTGTAACTTGTGCAACATTCTTCAGCAATGAATGTCTACCTACACATGTTCAACTTTATTTAAACCTACTGTAATGCAAGGTACGTTTAAATGCTCAGAAACAAAATATACAAACAGTATAATACTCAGTGCATATGCACTGAGTTTTTACACATAAAGTAGACAAGAAACCAAAGAAAATGGAACATTTTAACATTGGTTGGACATTACAAATTACATTACATTACATTATTAACTAAATTATAGCAGGTGAAATTAGTCAACAAAGAGAAATGGACAGTGAGAACTTAATTCAGCATGAGCTAAACAGTAATGGAAAAGAACGCAGGGCAGCTCTGGTCTCACGCTGTTCAACACAATACAAATTTGGTCCTCATAAATGGGAACAAATGTGTCAAACAAAAGTAGAGGAATTAAATGTTACCCCTTGTAAAGCTAAATTCCCTTAGCTGGAGCGAGCGTGTCTTAGGGTATGACTGGATTTGAGGTTTACAAATTCATCCACAAACAGTATCTAGTAATGCGGGAAGCCACAACAATTTAATAAAAAGATATGACCTTATGAACAGTATATTCAGCATAATTCTTTATATACAAGATAAGTCCTTGTTAAAAGTTTGTTTTAGAACGAAGCAAACTTCAAGCACCTGAAGTTTTGTTTCCTTTCAGAAAATCCAGCATTTTTGCAATAATAAATTTACATATGAAATAGTTTAAATACAGTAATAATAAAGATAATTAATTACAAAAACAAAACTGTTCCCAAATGGCTGGGTTGTGTATTTATAGTTATTCCTTTGATTTTTTGGAAAAATATTAAGTTATTTCTAAATAATATTTTTTCCATGCCCAGATTCCTGTAATAAATGCACTTGCACCAACTGGATATTTTGCTTTCAGGGTAACAGTGTTTTTACCCCATCTATTCACTGTGACTATTCTTTTGTTCATCTTCAGTGCTGTTCAGAAGAGAAAATTCCCTGTCATCCTCTCCATCAAACCACGTTGTCAGCCTCTGTACTGTAATATCATTTAAATCAATAAACATAGAATCACAGCCTACATCTTCATCTGACCGCTTTCAAAATAATGTTAAAATGTATTTTAATAACCAGTCTCATATATCTCACTGCAACAGCAGCTAAAAGTTCAGGGGCCCTTGGTTTAACTTATATATTGTGGACAAAAAAAACATGTAGGACACCTGATTTCTGGTAAGCTTCGAATGTGTAGGTTTCAGAAACAAACTGTGTTTTCTTTAGACAGACAGCAACAAACATTCAGTAATGAAATTTATGTTAAGAATAAGTGCCAACAAAAATTTAAAATAAACACACAAGCTAATTTACTCTCATGAACTTTTACTGTACTTATAGAGTAGGGAGTGCAAAGAATCAACAAATATTAGACAGGGAAGCTAATGCTGACTCTCCGGTTATGTTGAAGTTATGAAGCCTGGCTTGAAACCACCCTGCGCTAACCTTAAATGTCACCCTTTTCCTCAGCCATCTTCTTCACACCCTATGAAATGTGTTTAGCTTTCTGCTGGGATGTTGTTAGCATTCAGCCACAAACAAAGCAAGACAAAGTGTGTGTATGGGATGCTAACTTGCAAACAGCTGAGCGACCACAGTGTGCTCTACGTAAAGACTCGCGGTCACGTGCGATTTGAAATTTGTCAGCAATTTTCTGAAATTGTTGTTGGATGCAGAGTCACTATAGCGGAACAGATGGGGTCGGACAAAGAGAATGGTGTGAAAAGCTGAAGAATGAAGGTTACCTGTATTTTAAATCAGGTGGTAGCATTCACACAGCACGACCAAACTGCAGCAGAACACGTGTCCATGGTGACCATGAATTAAAATCTTTGCTTCGGGCCACTGTAACCACATCCTGGACAGGCAGTCACTAATAATGGCTGTATTTTATATATATATACTTTTTGTTTTTACATTTATTGTTTACACAAGATCAACTACCCTCAAAACATAAAAGTAAGATGTTCTATGGATAGTTTGGTCAACTATGTAAACTAAACATTAAGGGTTCCAAGTTCAAATATGGGCCCATTACTCTGCTTTCACTTTATTGAGATTATATACCTGAATATTTTTCAAAAAGTATTTTGATAGATGTTATTGACCTATACTCTAAATGCAAAAATGTCCAGAATGTCTAAGTTCTCACACAGATGTAAGATTACGGAGTCTAAATAATACGTGAAAACACATAACACAAAACACTGAGTATTGTAAATAAAATTGTATTGTAAAACAAAATCTATCAAAAGTAGTCTTGGATCAATATCTGGATGTGTGGGAAGTTACTACTATATTTTCTGGAAAACTTTCATATTTTAACACTGGAGGTTTGCTTACATGTGGAGCATACTCAAAACATATATATAGTATGTCGTGTATATATATATATACAGTATGTAATATGGCAAAACTACATTATTTTCATCTGATGCTACGGTTTCCACAGTGGCCACCTTCATTTAACGCAACTAAAACAGCCACAGTTCCTGAGAAATGACTGCGGGGAAATAGTAGTGCTACCTGCCATGAGACCATTTCTTCAGTTAGCAAACAACTGAGACTCTGAGAAGCAAATCTGTTCTCACATTCCAAATGTGGTGCCAAATTTCTTTGCTCTGGTCAGAAACAGGCTTTACCTAGTGTTGCTACTGATGTACTGTTATCATCTGGCACAGAAATTTTTATAGTTCCAAGCATACTCATGCTACTGAATGACAGTGCCACCTCTAATCAAGTACATAATGTTTTATGACATAATAGAGTCCTGCTTTACCCTGTCTGTACCCATGGTTAAGTAGTTGACCTCTTAGCTATAAATTCATATTAAACATGTTCAGGAATGACACAAGTGAACCTCACTGTCGATGTCTTTTTCACTACGGTGTGAAATCCTGCTGCACAGATTCAGGGCTCTGAAGGGATTCGCACCTACCTACTTATCTTGACTTATTAGCATACAAAAGCTACAACGCTCTTTACAGTCGCAGGATGCAGGTTCTCGTATAATTTGGTGAACAACTAAATCAACATTAGCACAGGGTATTTCAGCTATGCAGTAGTCTAACCAGGCAACGTTAAGAAAGCCCCGTACATAACAGCATTCAAATCTAGGCTAAGTCAAACTATTTAATACAACTTCCAATTAAAACGGCCACTGATTTTGGTCCATGTTGCTGTTACTCATTAAAAAATTTCTCTTTTTATCTCCAAGGTGCTGGAACACCAGATAAAACTTTGCCGGTGTGAGAACTGCAAGCATTTATAAACTACGACCTTGCTGGTTAGTTCATCGCTCTCTCTGCACACGTTACTGCAGATCACAAGCCGGCCTGACAGTCTGGCATTCAGAGGACCAACAGGCTCCTCTTTAGTTCCCTCACAGAACACTATTACTGTTTTGTTATTTGTGTATAGTTAGCATGCCTGGGGGGAAGGGTCCTAGGCATCCAGTTGGCCTGACCATTTTTGTCCTCCTGTAGTCACCTTAGGAGTTTTGCTTCCTCTAGTCTGCTTTAGTCTGGCTCCTCTGCCCCACACACTTGTTTTTAAACGTTGTCCGTAGCCTAGTACAGTCATCTGGTACCAGTTATATGTGCTACCTATTTAATTTCTCCTTGTATTTTGGCAGACTAAAAAGTCCTTAAATTTAACATTGAACCAACTTTACTGGGAATGGTGCCATTTTGATATTAAATTGAAATGATTAAAAAGGAACTGTATCATGATATATATACACTGAACATGAAAAACTGCATTTTGCAGGAAACTGCAAGTACCTATTGTTCAAGTGACACATAGTTAATTTAGAGGAGTGAAAACATCTGTTTTGAATAAACAGTGAAAGGCACCAAAGCCAACACACACCTAAACAATAAGTGAGAGCATTTAGTAATAAGACAGAGACAAAAACAACATTTTACAGATAGGTTTGGTCAATGGTGTGAATTAAAAAAAATTAATCTTCCCCGCACACAACAGGTGCTCACATTACAAGAATTAAAGCAAATGTAATTTGTTAGCATCAATTCACATAACAAGATGTCAATTCACACGTATGAGAAACACCTCACAAGGGCAGAAATTTCAATTCAAAATCGCGAGAGTCTTGAAAGCCCCAAGCACCAGAGAAGGTGAGGAACACCCGCCATGTGTGGCACAGCTTCTTCTGCACACCTCAGTTGTCCTACAGCTGTGCACCTGCCTGCAAGTACCTCTTAAAAATCTTGTGACTTTTATCCATTGTAATAACGAGACATTAAGCCAGAAAACTTCCAAGGATGTTGAAAAGACATGAAGGAAAAGGAAAGCCTGACCCTTCAGCTTTAAACTTGAAGTTACTCTTAAGTGATGACTCTCAGCAGAGGGTTTTGAGTGATTACAGTATGAGTAATTAAGATATCATTGTTTACAGTATTTTATAAGAACTCTGAACACGGTTATAAATAAAAACTTTCTGTGTCTTTAAAAGATTATAAACTTTGCATGTATGCTAAAAAAGAATGATTTTTTGTGGTCACAAAGCACAATTTTTCCTGTTAAGTTGATGGTATCAAAGTGTTTGTTTTGTCACCATTCACAACAACATTTTCTGGAACAAACTATATTTGTAATATGAGAGAAGCCTGTACACTATAAACTTCATCAGAAATGATACTGTTTTGTATTACAATAGCAATAGTTCATAATGAGATTCAATTTAAAGTAAGAATTCAAGCTACAGAATACACCAAACTGGAAAAAATCAGGTAAGAGAATGTTAAATTCTCGTTCCCAACTGACCACTGAAATCCACAGACCTCAAAGCCAGAACACGCTTTTTCTGGATATCGTGCACAGGTAGGAGACAAAAAAAAATTCAGTAAAGAAACATGCATCATTAAAACATCATTTTCAACACATCATAAGATGCCCTGTGCAATTCAGTTAAACTTCAATTAATTTCAGTAAAAAATTAATTCTCTTAACTGCTGTTTAGTAGATCATTGACATGAACAAATTTGGAAGACTTAAATATATACTGCTCTTTATCTCAAATCTAGCAAAACATCTCAAAACAGCCCCCAAACTCCTTTTTTGACACTCCATGCTGACAGTTCGTTTACTCAAAAATGAAACTGCAAACCATTTGTAAAAAAGGGACAAATTACCTCTAACACCATCTCGACTCATATAACGCATTTAATGATATGTACATTATTCAGATTCACTGCTTAAGTACATGAACCTAGGAGGCTCATTATTCTATAATCTAGTTAGACTCTAAAAGCTTGCTAGTTCTTAAAAAGTTCAGAAGTAAGAACAGGCTTTTGCCACTACAGGTACTAAACAGGGTAAAAGCTTGTGCAAAGAACTGCAATGAAAAATATTCAGTTTTGTTGTTCCTATACCATTTTGGTAATCGTTGAGGAATTCATTTCAGCTTCTGCTCTGCCCCACAAACTACAGCTCTGTTGCACATTCTTCCATATCTACAGTGCTGTGTTGCATTTTACAAGATTTTTTTAAGCAAAAAAAATTAATATAAAAACACAATTAACTTATAAATGGCTAAATTATAAACAGCCACCTACATGAATGATCACGCTTTCAGTTATGACAACAGTTGACCAGAAGCAACAGATCTGTCTGAATTTGGATAAATCAGGAATCAAAAGCAAAAAAGACTGATCTGGATGAAATGTCAAAAGCAAAAGGTCTACTGCAAACTCAGCAGAAACACAATTCTTTTAAACAAAATTATGGAAACTATACAGCACTATGTGTTTTCATTAACACACTTTTTTATTTAAAAAAAACAGTAACTGATACAGTATGTATTTTATGCTTAGCCAGTCTTATTTATCATAGCGCTGCCACCTCACAGCACCTGGGCTGTTTGGGTGTGGGTTCGAATCCGGCTTAGTCTGCGTGGAGATAGCATGCACTCCCTGTGTCTGTGTGGTTACCCTGGTATTTACTGGTGTCCGATCCAGAGCATGGTCTCCTAGCCTAGCGTGATTCCAGGAAATGCCCAACCTTTCGCTGCAAGCCAGACCAGGACAAGCAGTTAAGGATAACAGAAGAATGGTTGGGTGAAAGATGACAAAAATGGATTCCATATGGCTTTATGTAAAATCAGTAACCGTCCTCTGCTTTTTGCAGTTGTTTGTGTGGTGATGCCAAACCAAAGCTTCACTAGGAGGCTGCAACCTATTATTCATGAGGAAAGGTGGATGCCCACGATATGGGAGACAAGTTCAAGTCCCATTGTGGCCAGATACCATGCTGGGATGTCACTTTGATGTCAAACACACAGTTGAGGAATCTACATACGGGTATTTGTTTTGCAGCCAGAGACTAGGGCCTCAGTCTCTCCAAGGCTGCACACTCCCTGGGGTGCTACTTTTGGAAGAAACTACAACTTTGCCATATTGTTTTGCACAGTACTTTTAAAATAAATGCAGCAAATAAATTAAAATGCTGTAAACTGGATATAATGCAGACGTATAGCAGAACATCGGCAGTCGGTAACTAGCTGTAAATACCCTTTCTATAATTCCCATAACCCAACATCAGCTGTTAATAACTGTTAGGTTTGTCCATTCATCGCAAATGATTCGGGTTATTTCTGTTCGGCAACTTTTAATTTGCAGTTGATCTGTTGAATAAAAAACAATATATATTTTCTTTTGCCTAAAGGTGTGGAGAAACAAGTTTAGCAGCAAAAGTGTCACTGTAAATTTAATTTGTTTCAGTGCTCCAATCGCCTAGTATCAGATAACATATTTGACAGATGTAACTTGAACTGGAGGTTTTTTGGTTGCACAACAGGATTTACTTAAAAACGTTAAAGTTAGTACGGAGACCATTCCATGTGGCACAACAAACAATGTTCAATGTACAACCAAGCAGAAATTCATTAAAAAAAAAAAAAAAACTAAAAACACTGAAAAACAGATTTCACTTTCTTTTCCCAGAAAAGTTTTAGGTGACCTAAAAAAATGGAAGGGGAAACTAGCCACACTCCTACCTAGAAAGCAGTAATGACGACAGTCATTCAAGGCAGTTGTCTCTATTTACAACATCAGTGTTGTTTCTCTCACAAAGCAAAGATGTCTTAAGTTACTTATTATGAGCTCTGGGGGGAACAAGATCAGCAGCTGGAAAGCACTTCATCTCAAGTCACTAACTTTCCCTGGAAGAGCACAGTTGGAAACTTTCGTTTAATTACAGGGCGGTTTAATTAGTGGATGTCGTCACCACAACGCGGTCATTATTCATGAATGGGCCCGTGGCAGAAACCACATGTATCGCTGCCACTGCGCGCCCACCGCCGCCCCATTGTTCTCAATGACACGGCGCCGCGCGCGCGCTTCGCCTTCAACTCATTAGCGAACGACACGCGCGGCATTGTGTCTATTAAAATGAGGCGCGTCGTGACGCAACACGTTCAGGTCCGGCGGAGCAACGTTAATCGCCGAGCGTGACAGTAAATACAGTAGTAGCACATTCGCGCCTCGGCTGATTCACTACACTGGGAACAAGGTGCCGCGCTACGCCGAAGAACAATGGCAAAAATACAGAAAGTAAAGCAGCTCCACGCTGTCCTGCGTGGTTAGTTTGTCCGAGCTCGAACCCAACGGGGAGTTTCACACAAATGCGAGGGAAAATTACTTAAAAGTGCGCCAAATTAAATAGGTCAGTACAGCGAGTTGATTTTTTTCCCCCTAGTAAACATACAGTAGGCTGCGGTGGAGGGGCAGTTGGGCTGCTAAACACACTCGACTGCCGTTCGTGCTTTAGTACTTCTTCAAAACCCGACACCAAAACTCAGGTAAAATGACGGTATGTGACGGCTAAGCACAAACCGCAAACAAACTGCGAACAACAACTGAGCACAAGTAATTTTCCTCGCGTTTTTCTGGCTCTGCTCGGTAGCTAGGCTAGCTTCGAAACTACTTTGTATGCTATTCCTACGAACGCCTGGCTGACAGGCTGGCGGCTAGCGAGCAATTAGCCGACACCCCCCCCCCACCCCCCGCGTTGTGGCCAGAGCGGAGTCCGCATACCCCACGCAGATTTTTGTGCACATAAATGACAGTCCCCGTGCTCGATATGTGTTTGTATTGAAAAAGCCCCGCGCAGGACGGCTCACCCGTGCAGCTCCGGAGATGTTTCTACCTGGCCGAGCAGCGGCGCCTGGCTCGGGGACGGCACGCGCTCGTCCTCGCGGAAATTCACCTTCGTCCGGCGCGCCAGAGCCTGCGAGCTGCGGGGCGACGCGAGCCGCGCGCCGCACTCGCACCTCCGTCCCTTTGTGCCCGCGATCCCCGGGCTCGAGTAGGACGCCACGCCGAGTCGCGCTCTTCCGTCCGGACCACCCAAAGCAGCGGCGGCAGAGGAGCCGGGGGGCCACGTTACGCGCACATAATTCGCAGGCCTTTTCTTCTAATGCTTTCTCTTTTGTTTTGTCCTCGCCACCCAAAAATAACGGGTCCAAAATCGGGGTGTCACTCAGTCCTGTGAGATCCATAAAAAGACCCCCGCCCCCTATCCTCCTCTCCGTCTCCCTCCTTCCTCCCCTCTCACACACCGTTCGTTAGGTAAATCCGCTCAAAACTAAACGCATCGCCGCCACATCCCCTGTCCCCCCCCCCCCCCCCCCCCCCCCCCCCCCACCCCGCCCCCCGTTTTCCCCCCTTTTAACCNGCATCGCCGCCACATCCCCTGTCCCCCCCCCCCCCTCCTCCCCTCCGCACAACTACTGCCTCCGGTTTTCACTCATCTGAACCGGCGTCCACCTTCCACCTTTCATGCAGGCATGGCAAATTTTGGTCTTTCTGTACAGATTCGTTGCTTACAGATTTTTTTTCTTACTTGAAAGACCCCGTCGAAATTGCGCGCGCACACCCCTCCCACATTTTTCCCCATCGCATCCTCCTTTTCCCATCACTCCCTTTTAATCCATTTTAAATTATAAAAGCATGTCAGTGAGTCCTTCGGAGTAAAAACAGTACAAACACAAAAATAACAAATACATATACTGTGGATAGTTCTGCCAGATGGCCATGTTCTGGAGTTCTACTTCTCAAACTACAGCATTTATGCATACTTCTAATTTCCCCACAAAGTTCTCTGCATCTGCTGTACTTCTTTATAGTACTTTAAATTTCACTTAATTATTATTGTTCCAGTTGAAAAACTTCACATTTTTTTTGAGAACATTACTAATTTTGTATCACTCATTCAAAATGTTAAAACATAAACACAGTAAACAATCATAGCCAATATTTACAAATGTTCTTTTCTCTTAAATTTAGATAGATTTTAGCAAAAGCTTAACAACAGGGATCAGTTCCTGATAGCCAAACGTAACACTAAATATTGAGCCTTCTTTAAATATAACTTCTTTCCTATACTACACTGACCACTACTACAAAACCCACTCTCATCATTAAAATACACTATTAAATTGTCCCAACAAACTACCGTACATTCATTTATTGCAGTAAATATCTGTCCCCTGTTTCCGCCTTTCTCCTTTTCTAAACAAGGCCATGCTGTCATTCCTATACTGAAACAACTATTTTCATCACAGTTGCCGTGGCAACTACATCACTTGAGACTTATATATGATGAACTCACATGTTATTCCCTTGCTTAATAACTCACTTTTATAACATTCTTTTTTTTGACTACCAGGCATCAGCTTTCTTCTAAAGCAACTCTCCTAATATCACAGCCAAACTTAATAACACTAGTCTTGTCTGCAAATCAAATCATCAGACACTGAGCTAACAGTAAGAGTGAGAAACAGAGGTAGAGACAGGAAGCGCGGTTTGTGAGGAGTTCACAAAGAATGTAAAAATAAAAGGACAGGCACAATAATGTGATGTGAAGAGGGGGCCCTGGGTTAAAATACAAGTGCAAATGAGTATGTGAAGATGAGAAGGCCGATGTGAAAAGCAGCAGTGTAATCTTTGGAATTACGAATCAAGATCTGTCAGCATGGATATACAGAACTCTGAAAGGTATTTGCCGTTTTCTAATTCTCTCAGTTTTTGTAGTTTCTTGGCATTAAATTTGATTAGATCATTTTGGCAGTTCTAGTAGTATATGAATGGATCCTGAAAAAAATGTGATACATACTATTTTTATACCACTTCCTTGGTGTACAATATAAATAATGAAAAAGTTATTGCCTTATAAACTTGATCAACCCAGTTAAAGGGGGAATTGTATATATTATACAATAGATAAGTTATTTAAACCTTTACCGCTTACAGTTAGGTTGACAAAACAAAGGTTCATAGAGGCACGTCATGTCATCCTCAAGAAAGTTTCTGAAACACTCCAAAGAAAAGTCCTGTCTGCATAAGACAACAGCTGTTTCTAAGGCTTCTAAACCTCAGTCAATCAACCTTACTCATCAAATGGAGAAGGTCTGGAACAGTGGTGAATCTACCTAATAGGAGTGTTCCTGCCAAAATCTTTCTACTAGCAAGGCTTAAAATCATTACTGAGCTCAAAAAGAAAAGCAATCTAGAACAACATCAAGGGGACTATAGGCCTCTCTTTTGCTGAAGTAAGAAAAACACTATGGAAAATTGGATACACAGAAGGTGGCAAGGCAGAAATGACTGCTCAAAAAGATCACCAAAGCTCATCTGCTGTTAGCCAGAAAGCACCTAACACTCTCACAAGACCTCTGTAAGGATATTCTGTGGACTGATTAATAAAAAGTCAAACTGTTTTTGATGACATGAGCCCCATTACATCCAGTGAAGCCTAAATATGGCATTTCATGAACCTTCTACCAAGAGTTAAGCGTGGTGATGGCAGTGTGATGGTCTGGATATGTTTTGCTACCACAGGACCTGGACAGCTTGCCGTTATTGGAGCCATGAATTTCTCTTTGTATCGGAAAATTCGAAGGGAAAATATCAGGCCACCAATCTATGAGTCGAAGCAGCTGAGTCATGCAGTAAGACAGTGATTTGAAAAATACAAGCAGGTCAACTTATAGAATGTTTAGTCAATGTCCTGACCTGAATCTGATTTAGATGTCGCAAGACATGAGAACACCTGCACCTACATTCCCGTAAAACCTGTAAGTGTTGCTCAGCAAAAGCACTTCTAAAGGGAGAAGTGAGTGGCTTGAGACCACAGGCTTGAGGCTTGAGACCCTGACCAAAAACCCACAGGATACATTTAGTTGCAGTCATTTCAGGTAGAGGTTTTGCATCCAGCTACTAACTCTGAAGGGGCAATTATATAATCAGTTTTGGCCCGATTGTATTCAAGCAGCTAAGTCTAATTACCCCTTTAATGAAGTTTAGGGGGCAATTACTTTTTATTATTTCACCATTTTCCCCACCATGGAAATGACATAAAAACAATACTGGTGTCATGTTTTTCTCAGGCTCCACTGAAGTACTACTAGAGATGACGAAGAGATCTGATCAAAGTGAATGTCAAAAACTGCAAAAAAAGAAAATCAAAAAGGGGCAAATACTTCTTCACAGCATTGTAAAATGTAAAAAAATCAAGTTACAAAAGCATTATTAATGTGATTTTCTGTTTTTAGATAATTTAATTGCATCTATTTGACATACTGAATATATAAGTTTGATAGACTGTATATATTAGTTTGAATTGCAATAAACGCATTTCAAAACTTTTACATTATGATTTCCTACTGAACAAAAAAATATTTGAAATGCAATAAAATACTCACGTATTTTGGTTTAATGTTTGCTGTTCACATATGAAAAGTTGCACCCTCCTGCAGGCTACAGCTAGATCACTGGAAAGTTAATTCAAATAGAATCGAGAGTTATATATTCATTGTAATGTGTGATTTTCAAAAATATTTACTGAAGTTTCTTCCGTACAGTTTTTTGTGAATGACTCCAAATTTAATGTTTCTAAACAGTACAGTCCCATCAGAAAGTGACCATAGCCTTGATCTTATATTTTACTGTGTTGGAAGGTCAAACTGAATACAGTATATGATATATGTATGTAGACTATTTTTCAGCCCTCATAGCAAGGGATTCCATAAAAGAGAAACTGTTATCACAACTTATGAAAAGTATACACCTTTTTCATACAAGAGGCTTATTATTCAGTACAATTGCTGTTTTCCTGTCACACTGTCATCTTGCTTATGCAATGAGTATTTTATTCTGTACAACTGCTTGTATCAGGTGTTTTGGGCCAGAGATAGACAGTTAGTGTCTCAAACCATAAAGGCATAAGGTACAAATATGGGATGGGGGACTGGACTGAGAGAACACAAGCTATAATTCTCTATAGTATGTTTTAACATCTGCACTCACAGAATGTGACAACACACTCACCCAAAAGCTCTTGAACACAGCTGAATGCATAGAGGGTCAACAATCCCCACATAATGCCGGACGACAGTTAGACACATCTGTTTACAAACATGCAACAGCAGTGCTTTATGGGAGAGGCACGGCCTCTACAATATGTCCAGTGGTGCTTGAACGTTTGTGAACCCTTCAGAACTTTCTATATTTCTGGTAGTCTAAAATGGACTAAAATTCCTCCAAGCCGATGTGCAGGACTAATCAATGTTTACCAGAAACGTTTAGTTGCAGTTATTGCTGCACAAGGGGCTCACACCAGATACTGAAAGGAAAGGTTCACGTACTTTTGCCACTCACAGATATGTGTTATTGGATCTTTTCCTCAATAAATAAATGTCCGTGCCTAATTTTTTTTACTCATTGGTTTGATTTGGTTCTCTTTGTCTACTTTTAGGACTTGTGTGAAAATCTGATGTTGTTTTAGGTTAAATTTATGCAGAAATATAGAAAGTTTTGAAGGGTTCACAAACTTTCAAGCACCACTGTACTAATACTAACAGATCATTTCCTATAGATCACAAAAACATAAAAAGTACAAAAGTAAAGATAGTAAAAACAACACCGACTACATAATGAGCTGAGAAAGTACCAAATGACAAGTAACATCCTCACCCTACCCCTTGTCCTGCAGAAGGATGGGAGCCAATAGCCAATCACGTTATTTTCAATATTGTGTTATTGCAGTGTCCTTTATCGCAAGGTTTTGCTGCACTATTCAGTCCTTCAAATTTGTTTTCCAGCTGTCCAAGTCATGGTGGTCTGCATCATAGCCTGAAGGCACAAGGCACGAGGCTAGGTAGGGTGCACCCCAGATGGGAAAGCAGTTTGTCACAGGATAACCACACTCACACATTAACTCACGTATTCACACTACTGGGCAAATCTGAGCAGTCTGTTCACGTAAAAATGCATGTCTTTGGACCATGGGAGGATACCTGGAGGAATTACAGACACAAGGAGAATATGCTCCCTGAATAAAAACTCAAACCTAGGCCTAAACAGCCCAGACGTACCAGCGCTGCTACCATCATGCCCACTTATAACTAGTGAATTTTAAAATGAAACAGAAATATAAACCTGAAAGGGAATTAACCGATAAGTATACACCAAAATTGTAGTTAACAAACTATAATGTGCCAGGTGGATTCCATTTTCTTGAGAGATCATGACAAAATGAGTAGGTCCATTTGGACTGATTCACTTTGATTTAATTGTAGGAGAGGAGGGTAAATGTTACTGACTTTATGAGGTCTCACAACTAAAACAGCAGATCTGATTAGTTATCCTGTCATGAAGATCTAGGAACTGCCAGTGGAATTTTCATATAAAGCTGTTACGTGGCAAGAAGACAAATGTTGTAAAAAGACTCATAGAACTTTGAATACTCGCATGAGCACAGATCAGTCACTGTAAAAAACTGGAAACAATATCTTACAATCCAGATACAAGTAGAATTGGGCTCTGCTGTGATACTGAGCAACTGAGTAACGGAGAAGGACATTTTTCAGTGAAGTAACCAGGAGGCCTGCTGCATCACTAACAGAGTAGCAGAGCGTTGACGGAAATAAGAAACATTCAGAGATCTTTAGCACTATTGAGCGCTGCACTGGTTTGCAAAACCGGGTAAATATGATAAACCTTTGAGAAAAGGTAGTGTTACACTCATGTTCAGAGTTTGCCAGAAGCCATGTCACAGTTGAGCTCTTTGGCTTGAAAAATAATCATTTTCATTTGGTAAAAACCAAACACAGCTTATGATCCAGGTCACAGTCTCTTTCATTAAGTATGGTGGGGACAGCGTTATACTGCAGGGTTTTTTTTTGAAAAACAGATGGGCTAAAAAACTACATGCTAAACCTGCTGGAAAGAAGAGATGTGTGTTTAGAGCAAGGATTCATATTCTAAGTGTACAATGACTGAAAGCATGAAAAAAAAACTACAAAAGATTATGGGGCTGTAACAGCAAACTCAAGCCCGGGACTAAATAATGAGTTGCCACAGAAAATGGAATGACATGAAAATTTCCATCTACTAATAATTCCAGCCTGTCTTTGCAGAGATTAAACAAATTTGCTCTGAGGAATGGGCCAGAATTTCACAATGGAAAGGTATAACACTCAAACATTCCCAGAATAGTATTTGCTTCCAAAAGCATATCTGCAAAATGCTGACTGTTTTTGAGTGAGCAGCTGAGCGAAGGTTAGTTTATGTGATAATAAGCTTCATACATGTGTAGTCATCTAAAACAACCTTCTAAACAAGTACAACATGCTCCAGTGAATAAAAAAAAAATTAATATGCTCAACTATTGGAGATCTATTGTGCCACAGGCCATTTTTCATCCTGGCATATTATTTACTGAGGCAGGCTTTGAATCTTAGTGACATTTTGATTATTAAAGTTATTGCAGATTATTATTAGACTGTTAGCCAGTCATTTTGGGCAAAAATGTATAATTTGCCCCTTTACACAGCTGTGTATTTTTTCCTGGAGAAGTTCAGATTGATTATGTTCCTCTAGGGTGCTGTGTTAGAGACCCTCTTAGAACTTTTATCAAAATTTTTCAATTCTTCTGTTGTTTAACACTACATTAAATTCAAGAAGCCATGACAACCAGAAGGGCTGAAAAACTAAACTCAAGAAGCCACTATGAATGCTGTCTTTCAAAATATATGCGGTGGAACCATTTAATTTTATATTTTTTAGAATAGAACCTTGAGGCTCAACCTCCCGTTATCATGTTCTCTATGTGAAATACCCATGCTAACCACAAAAGTAAAACATTTTGTGCTATTTTGTTATATCGGATTCTTATTATCGTCTTCATAATTTAGGTGAAGATCTGATAACATTTTAGGTCAAATTTAGGCAAAACTTCAGAAAATTCTAAAGGGTCCACAAACTTTCTAGCACTACTGTATGCATTTGTAAATACAGAGCAGAGTCAGGGATCAGACCAAGAATACGCTGACTACAAATGAAATCATCCTAGGGTGTCAAGCATTAAGAATAAACCATCTCATGACCTCCATGGACAGAAGTCTTCACATCTGCACAGTAGCACTGGTCCCCCTGCCACCAGGCAGCCTGTGTATGTTTTGTCTTCGACTTCTCCTTCTCCTGTGGCACTACAAACAGTGGAAGTCTATCCAGTCAACATGCAAGTTGTTTTGGCTGAGGATTGCAGTACCACCCCAGACTCACTCATTCCCAAAGGACTAATGATCACAGTCCATGCCCAGAGGGCACATGTCCTTGGAAGAGAAAAGATGCCATTTTCAGTATGGACTGTGCTTTTATTGTGTAGCAGCTGATCATGTCCAGGCCTCCTCGACAAATCTAACAGTGCTTCCCGATTGCTGCCTGTGAAGGTGTCATAGGTTAGTCAGGTAGAGGAAATCAAGATTTTTGTAGACAGCTGTGCAGTGGAGAACTTGCTAGGTGTATCTGCAGCTGAGTCTTGTGGTTTGCCATGTGTTCTTTGTGCGCAAAAGCTGAACATAAGTTGTCTAGATGGGAAATCTATTAGCACTGATGCTGTAAAATTTAGCACTGAACCTGTTACCTTAATGGTCAACATGTTTAATTCAGTACCCATTAGGTTTTATTTGATTAACTATCCATACAACACTATTATTTTAGAATACCGCTGATTTGCGGTTCATGACCCTGTATTTTCATGGAGCCCTGGCGAATTGTTTTCCTGGAGAAAACAGTGTTTACAGGTCTGTCTCATTCTGCCATGCAGAGCAACTACAACAGAGCTCTAATGCTGATTCACCCTTAGTAATTCCTATTGAAATGACGATTTAGTTGATGTGTTTAAAACGAACTCCTACTATATTGTTCAATTGACCTCTTACTGATCACTAACCCTCCCTCTCACTGCTGGAGCAGAAAGCAATGGAGGCTTGCGTCACTGAGGTCCTCAAACTAGGGATAATACGGCCATCCACTTCACCAGCATCTGCTAACTTCTTTGTCGCTGAGAGGAAGGATGGTTAGTGGCCTTGCTTTGATTATTTGGGTTTCAAAGCCATCACAGTAAAAGATGCTCACCCCTTGCCTTTAGCAACTTCTGCATTAGAATTGATTAGTTGGGCTAAGTATTCATAAAATTATACCTTAGGAGTGCATACAGTTTGATTTGGATATGAGAAAGGAATGAGTGGAAGACCACATTTAGCACTGCTTTGGGGGAATTATGAATATCAAGTCATCTCCTTTGGTTTAGCCAGTGCACCCTCTGTGTTTCAGGTCTTTGTTAAAGAAGTGCTCAGTGACATTTTGTACTGGTGTAGTTGGGTAACATGCTGATCCTTTCTCACACATGGGAAATTCATATCAGGCATGTAAGGGCTGTGTTGTAGTGTCTCTTAGAGAATCACATGTATGTTAAAAGGGATAAGTGCAGATTCCATTCAGAAAGTGGAGTTTCAGGGTTTTGTGATAGAACCACAAGGGGTAGAGATGGACTCCAAAAAAAGTGTCACCAATTGTTTCCTTCCTGCAACCCACCCTAGTAAAAAAATGCAAAGGATTTGGGGTTTTGCAAATTTTTATAAACGATTTATAAGGCATCTTACAAATATTACAGCTCCAATGACAGCACTGAAACAAGGGGCTTCCAAATGGCTCACCTGGACCCCTGAGGTCCAAAAAAACTTTGGAGAATTGTACAACTTCTCCCATTTTCAGGAGCCCCCTACATCCCTCATTACCAGTTGTGGTTGAAGTAAATGCTTCTGAAAAATAATGATGATGGCAATAGAGTTGCAAGCCATTAAATTAGCTTTAGAAGAAAGGAGATATTGGTGGGAGAGAGCCACTCTCAATTTCTTGGTGCTTGCAGAGCTGCAGGACCTCCGAAAGGTGAAAGGGCTCAATTCCAGGCAGACTGAGTGGGGCTCATTCTTTACACATTTCTATTTTACTATCACATATTGACCAGGGACCAACAGTAAAGCAAATGCATTCCCCTGATTGTTTGTTGTTTGTAGGTTTATCAACTAAGGAGCAGCCAAAATCTATCATGCTAGCCACCAGTTGTGCGGCCCCAATCCAAGGAGTGATTATTGACAATATCTGGATAAGCTAATTTCAAGACCCAGTACCATGTGAACTGGGTAAGGAATATGGTCTCCCATCAGCTAGGCCTCAGTTGACAGATTTTCAAAGGCCTGTTATTTAATCCCCTTGAAAAGGCTACCCACTGCCATGGAAACAGCTGAGGCACTGTTCCAGCAGGTTTTTCATTTATATGGCATTCCAGAAGACACAGTACCTGACAAGGGATCATAGTTCAGTTGGAGAGTTTGGTAGGTCTTCTCTTTCCACTTTCTGGTGTCCATCAGTTTGACCTCAGGTTACCACTCCCAGTCGGACAGACAGGTGGAATGCCTTAACCAGAAGAGTGGGTGGTATCTCTGCAGTTATTGCTCACAGAACCAGGCTGATTGGAGTCAGTATATTTCTCGGGCTGAATACGTCCAGAACTCCCCAGTTCATTCATCCATGAACCTGACTCCTTTAGGAGTTACCAGGCCCCCACTGCTACAATCGATGGTATTATCTAGTGATCTGCTCTGGGTGACTGATGTGTGGCAATTTGGAAGTCAGCCCATATCCACTTGCAGACCAATAATCTCTCAGAAGTTGCATGCTGACCAAAAGTATCAAAGTGTGTTATGCCAGCTGAGACAGAGACCCTGGCTGTCTAAAAGGGACATTAAAATATAGCTGACCTCAAAGAAACTGAGTGCTAAGTACATTTGTCCTTTTAACATATTGAAGTGGATTCATCAGGTAACCTGGCCTTTGCAATTATTGGTTCAATACAGAATATGCACAACCTTCCATGTTTCAGTGCTGACACCACATAGCACTTCAGTTTTACAGAATCCATCCACTGCATCTCTGCATCTGTCCATTTACATTGATGGTTCTCTTGCTCACTCTGTGAAAGCCCACATAGATTACAAGCATGGTGCGGGTATCATCTATTGCCTGGTGGACTGGGACCATTATGCACCAGTAGAATGATCCAGAGTATCCACTTGTGACATCCTAGACTCCACTGGACACACTTGGAGCTTTCCTTTCTGTCCTTGTTGACAGTGAACTGCTGGAACCACTTTTGGAGGAGGGGGTACAGTCACATCATCACATGCAGTACCCATACTAACCAGCAGAGTCACTAGAGGACCCCACCACACCTGTTTGTAGCTGGCCAATCGGTCAATTGATCTATTACTTAGTTACAGAAGTCTTTAAGAAAGACCGCCACCTGGAGAGTTCTAGAATCTCAGGCAGTGCATGTCATAGTCATTACCTGCCTGTTTGTTTGCTTCCTGTTTCTGCTTGTTCTCTCAGACCTCCAGTCCCTGTGTTTCTAAGTTTTCATTCCTTCTCATCCTCCATGTCCCCTGTCACTACTTCTCAAGGTGGATCTTTGCATGTAAGTCTTCACCTCTTCACGGCACTGAATCTTCACATTTCACCTACTGCTCTTTTGCACTTGTAAATACTCTGTAGTTGAATCCACCACCACCACCTTTGTCTCAATGTAACCATGACAGCATTTATATATTCAACAATAATACAACCAAATGCCTTGTCATTTTGCAAGTGCTGTAACAATGTCTCAACATACAGTACTGTGCAAGTCTTAGGCACCTGTGGGAAAAATGCTATAAAGTGAGGATGGTTCCAAAAATAATGCCATGAATACTTATCAATCAATAAACCTTCTAAAAAGTGCAGTAGACAAAAAAATCTCAATCAGATCAATATTTGGTGGGACCACCCTTTGCCTTTAAAACAGCATCAATTCTCTTATGCAAACTTGCATGCAGTTTAAGGTAGAGGTTGGTAGGTTCTTCCAAACATTTGGAGGAACTGGCCACAGTTCTTCTGCAGACTTTGACTGTCTCTGCATGTCCTCCCAGACTGACTTGATCATGTTGAGATCAGGGCTCTGTGGGGACCATACCATCTGTTGCTGAAGGTAGTTCTGTATGACTGAGATTGGGTGTTTGAGGTCATTCTCAGGCTGCACAATGAATTTGGGGCCAATGAGAAACCTCCCTGATGGTAGATAAGAATCTACCTGTACTTCTCAACAGACATTGAAGTTGCATGCCTAACGCTTTTGCACAGTACTGTACATACATGAAACTGGAAAATAAAATGACTCATCTTAAATGTTTGCCAAGGATTTATATGAAAAAATAAGGTGGCAGTAATAAGACTGCATCCAGTAAGTGGTCCTGTTTACATTATGTTGATTTCTGGAATAATACGCTTTAGTCTAACTTCATCTACATAAACTCATAAACACTCATAAGCAAAAAGCAGCTGTACAGAGCTGATAAATAACAGAAAAACTTTTTTCTGCCCCAGTACTAATGGAACTATTATGTTCACAAGTTAGAAAAAAGTATTTGCATATAATTTTAGGTGATTTAGTTATATTGCTGATGACTTTTAAACAACATTGTTATTTAAAATTAATCTGATCCAATATTCTCTTATCCAAAAATAAATGCTTACTATAATAATGATACATTCATATACATGATTCAAGTATCTTGAAACCCTGTCAGATGCGTGAAATTCATTTTGTAACACAATTTCCTGTATTTTCTGTTTACAACTGAGCTACAGCTGAGCCTTCAGTACTGTGTACTTTTCCCAAGGAATAGTAAACCTGAATTTATCATGTCTAACTGTTAGATGCAAGAAACAGAAATGATTACATGTTTTGCAAATTTGGCACATTTTAGAATAACAAGAACCAAAAGATTCCATAACAATTCTGACTCTCTGTTTCGATGTTGACAGAAGGATGCGGCGACCGTGCCTGTGATGTATAGCGTTCTGAAAAGCTGTGTGGATTGAGGGAACAGTGACAGTATTTCCTGCAGCTTTTAATCAAGGCCTTTTCTCCTGGCATGACATGAGACAGAACCGAATTCTCTGAACTGGACTTCGCAACTGTCAATTACCAGCCAAAGATGAAGACCCTTGGTTGCATGTCTGTCCTTCTAACGTGCCTCTAAAAGCTCCAAAAGCTTTATCCAACATCATTTGATTGTTACAGGTGTTCTAGCTCAACCCGGCAGAAAAGTCACTCAAATTACAATTCCACTCAAACTCAGCACACACACGGTGTCACTAGTGCCAATGCTATGGACACACACACACACACACACACACACACACACACACACACACACAACAAATTGCTATCCACAGTATAATAAAGACTTTACATATTTTCACTCATGGAAGGTCTTGATACTTTCCCCCATGTTTCTAGAGCAATTCTCTTGTTTTAACTGCCAAACTCTTGTAGTTCCTCAATGATTCCAATGTGGCAGGCACAAGTAAAAGATGGAGCAGTAAGATATTACCCTATTTTGCTGATGTGGGTTTTACAAAAGCCTAGGAATAATAATCTCCAGTATCTTAATTGATTTTACTGTTCACAGTTCCACAGTATCCTCTATACTCCTTTAGCAAGGATTCTATCGCTTATCTATTTGTTAAGGGATCCCATCCTATGTCTAACTACCTCCTTTTTGTAGTAAAATGAGTATCTTAAATTGCAAATCCATTCTTTCTGTTCTGTAGACCAATTAAAAATATTAGGAGGATAATAATTAGGATAGTTAGGATTATTAGGATAATAATAATAATTCACAATTCAGCTAACAGAGTCCTGAGTAGCAGAAGCAGAAAAAGTTTACGCTATCAAGGGTGAGGTAGCTCTGTCAAAATGTTATCATGGGACTATTATAAAGAATTTAGAAGTAGGCCAATTTAGAAGGCAGCATATCGTAAAATATACTAAATTATTAACGGTATACTTCATGTATACAGAACTTTCAGCATGACACTGCAAATGGATACTTTATCATTAATTGATGCTGAAAAAGATATAACATAAAAACCAAGAATACACTGAAAATTCAGGTCTAATTATAGGATGCTTAAAGAAAGTGAGTTTGGGATCCTTTTATTGTGAAATTCTTGTGACTGAAAAATAGAAATGCAGTGCTTTTTCAAGCAGAGAAGCAGGGAAAATGCCTGAGCTGACACACAGTTTCTGGCAAGAGAGTCTTCACTGCAGACACACAAGTCAGTTGCATATGTGTTACTCACAAATAAAGGATTTAACTGACTTTTCAGTGCACTTATTAGCATAGCATTTGCCTAACTAGTACAATGGAAAGTCCATTGTATCCGTCTGAAAGCAGTGTCAGTATTTAACAGCAAACGTTTCAAATGGTACAGTTTTATTTTTCAGCTTTAAGTAAACTGGGGTCAAATAATGCATCATCCGTTCATTCCGGGCAACAGTGCATGGACATTTCTGATGCAGCCGTTTAAATCAAGAAATTCTACACGATTCTGCAGCATTCAAAGTGTTTAACAAAATATAACATCAAAGATTTTCATTGATGATCACACAGTTATGTTGGCTGCAAAAATACATGGCTCTCAGAGGTGCCATAATGTTACTATGCAAGATGATTCACCTAAACTGCTTAGTAAATCTTCAGCATGTCAGTCTAACAATGATTTATAAACATCAGTCACAATAGCCTGGAGATTCATTTTTTATGTGTTATTTTTGATTGCTCTTTTTTGAGAATTGGGCTCTATCATAGTAGAAGGCAAAGGAAATGGAAAGAATATTTAAATGATCAGATTTCCTTAAGACAATGTATATTGCTATGAAAAATGCTGTATGTAGAAATGCTGTTAAAATTATTTGCCCCCCCCCCCCCCCCCCAAATGTTACATATTGGCAGTAT
>UFQX01001121.1:0-28605 GCA_900497675.1 Arapaima gigas
TGGGTGTTTGAGGTCATTCTCAGGCTGCACAATGAATTTGGGACCAATGAGAAACCTCCCTGAAGGTAGATAAGAATCTACCTGTGCTTCTCAACACACATTGAAGTTGCATGCCTAACACTTTTGCACAGTACTGTATATATTTCAGACAACAGTTGTTTAGACAGAGCAGGATAGTGTTCCTTTTGATGTGATTAAAGGAATGGCATTGTATACAACATATTTATTGACCCATCCAGTAAGAGGACATAAACGACTGCTGAGAACCTCAATCCAGGGCTGCTATTCCCTACAGTGGCTCTCAGTTCTAGTCTTGAACACTGCATGGCCTACTGGGTCAACAGGTGAACAGGCCTACTGAATGTGTGGCATTAATTGAGACTGTGACACATGTGACTGTGTGGGCACACCAAGAGGCACAGGGGTCAGGGGTCAACAAGCCTCGTGAGTGTTTTATTTTCTAATTACTCTGTCTCTAAATCTCTCCTTCAACAAGGCAATAAGAGAGGGAGAGCAGAAACAAGAAACTCCCAGCTCTGTTCCCCTGAACATCCCAGGATGTTCATCCTGCCTTAAGGTGTCTTCTGTGCACCCTGGAAAAGGCCTGTTTCACAATTCTCAGCACTTCTGCAGCAGACACTTCTGGCCCAAGCACACAATAAAGAGTAATATTTAAACTCACTGCAGTCTATACCTTGTCTTACCCCTCAAAACACTCTCCTTGCTGCAGTGATGCTGAAAGCCAGGACTTGAAGAGGGCTACGATGACTGCCATTGAGGAGTCAGAGCTGCCTCACCTCATCTGTGGCTTTGCAGCCTACATCCAGAGTAGTTTGGAGGCAAACCTGGAGCAACAGCAATAAAACCACCAAGCTATGCTTTATGCCCAACCATTGCTCACTCCTAGCCCTAATCTGGCGACTGGCCTTTCATTACATCCCCTTGCTAAAAGTGGTACTGGAACCCTGAACCCTCAATTTTTTGGGGGGAAATTTTTGGCCGCATAGCATGGGCATGTTGAACAGATGCTGGCAGGAGCAGATTATAGCATGCTCAGAGAAGTAGTCATGAAGAAAGTCAGGCTGACCTCAGAGCACTTTCAGAAGATGTTTTGCAGCATCCAGTTTAACAATGGGGGTTTTGGTTTTCCTATCACGCAGTGCCTCAACAATTCCTGTCAGTGGTGGCCACAGCCAGAGACTGAAGACCCAGGATCTGATATGGCACCATATTCAACGCCAGCTGGGAGATTGTTTGTAGCTACCTTTATCATTTTCCAATACTTAAATACTTTGGAGATGGAGGTCAATGAAAAGCAAGTGTGGCTGGAGTAGTGCAGTAGTTCCAGTGCTCAATCCTGATGGTTCTCTGTGTTTCTCTGTTTATTAAAGCTAGGTCACAAAAGTTGATGTTCTGAGTGGGCTGTACTCACATTTACTCCATCCTGGTTTTGACTAAGGGCTGCTGTCAGATTCCCATGTTTCCAGAGTCCAAGAAAGCTTTGCTGTTCTTAAATTCTTATGGTTTGCATCAATTTATCACCCTCCTGTTTGGTCTTTGTGGGGACCCAGTAACATTTCAGAGACTTGTGGACAAAATTCTGGAATCCTATAGGGTATGTGTTGCCCAGTACACCTATCTGGTTGATGTCATTATATTCATTAATGATTGGTAGCACCATCTAGTTCATCTCTGGGCAAAGTTGGCTATCTGGAGGAGCAAGCTGCAATATCTGGGGCTCCTTTTGGGGCAGCCAAGTTTGGCTGCCAACAGACAAAACAGCTGCTGCTTCTGCCTTTTCCCTTCCCAAGATCAAAAGCAGATGACATTTTTTTCGGATTTAGCAAAATATTTTCATTTATTTATTTATTTATTTTTAATTTATAACCAGCTTTGCACAGCTTTGCACAATCCCCCCCCCACCTCCTCTGCCTCCCTGTCAGACCTTACCAAAGAAGGAGCTTCACATTTGGTCCAGTGAACAGAGCACTGCCAGTATGCCAACCATTGCATGAAAAAAAGCTGGGTGGGGGGGTCCTGTTTTAGCCTGTGCTGACTTTTTTTCTCCCAATTTGTTGCCACAAGATCAGCGTTACAGGGTCATAGAAGCAGAATACCTGGTAATCAAACAGGTGATTCTCACCTTCCTGGGCTGATGCTTTCACTTCTACAGCCGGGGGAGGTTAAAGGCCTCACCAGTGCTTTCATTTCTTATACTTGGCATTTCTCCTTCAGTAGGGCAGTGAGAGATAAATTTTTGGTTCAATTTTTTTTTTTGTATTTTGGTTCAACTTGTTTGTATTTCACCTAAGCACCCTGCAGCGGTCCTGCTCCACTATCCCCAGCATTCACACATCTGTGCACTCAGGGCACATACACACACATACTGTGTGTACCATGTCCTTGGACCTCTCCAGGGTGGGTTTTACTTTGACAATCTGGAATC
Source organism: Arapaima gigas (assembly GCA_900497675.1). Lineage (NCBI taxonomy): Eukaryota > Metazoa > Chordata > Actinopteri > Osteoglossiformes > Osteoglossidae > Arapaima > Arapaima gigas. Next base: position 2,447 of record UFQX01001121.1, read on the forward strand.
AAACCTGTGAAAATCTGGAAGTCTGTGTAGAAAATGTCCTCAGACTAGGTTTCATGACAGTGCCTCCCCAGCCAGCGGGGTTAAGTTTATACCTTGATTCTGATCGTGTTTGAATCACTAGGTAGGCGGACAGTTGTCTACGTTGCTCCCTCTGTTTCTGCTGCTGCCACTCTGGTGGGTCTGGAGGTTGCGTCTGTTGCGTTCTATTAAAGAGAAATATGAGCTGTTATTCTCGCTCTGACTGTCCTGACTCCACATCACAGAACATAGAATGAGTGCATCTCCCTGACCCAGAGCTTTTTAAATGTTTCTAGGCCATGGGTTCCCTTTAAAGATCTCATGAAAGCTAAGGATCTGTCCCAGAAAATCTCCATAAATAAATTTTGGGGAAAAAAAATGTACATCGATTGATTCTCACAGAATTACACGATAGTTACACCATAGTAAAATTTTAATTTTATCTGTAACATTCATTAGTTTGTCTTTTCCAAAGAAACCCTGCACTACACCGACCCCAACGGGAAACCTGGTTAAGAATCCTTCTTCAAACAAAACCATGATGAATAACAGTCCTTAGCACTTATCACACTTACTGCCCCTGAAAAGGCATCATGTTGAAGATGACACTAGTGGGGTTCTGGAAAGAAGAAAAAACATCATGATTTCTCCTCTCAAGGAAACGTGAAACATCCGTTTGGTCCGGTACAGGTGTCTCAGAAATATACACACACATGAAAAGTAAGACGTGGTCAGATCAGACTTATTTTCCACTGAAGGCAGAATAGTCATCTGTCACATCATTAAAATTGCTCTGTTTCACACCGGGGCAGGAGGTACAAGAGTGGAACTGAAAAGTTAGACCATGACACACCATCAACTCACAGGCCATTCTTCTTCTGTTTGCCAAATATTCGGTCATAATGCATAACTATATAATTACAGTAGTGATATTAGGCATTTCTGGCAGGCAGGGGGGTAAAGAACACACACACTTATCATGCACTGGCCTTCACAACCAGACACGGGACCCTTCACACACACATTGGAAAACACACCACTATCTCAACCATCACGCAAGCACAAGCAGGACTCTTCACACCATATATGGAACATTTCACACACACACCTGTATACCACGACTGGACGTCATGCCAACCCTAACACATATGCGTGGTTATGAGCCATAAAACACCTGGTTGTCATGGTTGTCCTACTTAGGCCCCTTCTGTCCACAATAATATAGCTTCCCCAAGAGCAAGAGACAGAAAACCAGAAACCTGTTCTGATGCACTTTTCCTCAACTTCCCCAACTCACAAGCTCCAGAATAAAGAAAAACAAACCCCAGATTCCTGAATTTGTGCCCCCTTGTTCCACTCACCTGTTGTCAGAGCATTTTAAAAAGGTTACATATCTTGAGAGGTTTTTAGAAAGTTAGACGAATGAGGCATAAGTCAGAACCACCTGTTATCTTGCGAAGAACCTCAAGTGTGTTTTTTTTCACTAGAAGAAGAATTACTCCAATGTGCCATTAAAGACTCCACTAAATTGTACCTGAAAATGTCCGTCCAAATAGGCCGAGAAAAATAATTCATCTCTTTTGTTCCTATTACACTTTACACTGGTTGACAGGCAGAAGGACGTGTTGCAGAAGCCCAAATGGAAATGGCAAAGTAGCATCCCATACCTTCCATTACCAGTTTTATCACACACCACTGACTGCCTCTGGCAACTGTGTTTTAGTTACTGTAATAGAAGGTATGTTGCAAAGAATGAGACATGATTTAATAAAGGATTCTAGATTAATCATTTGCATAAAACCTTTCTACCAAAACCGATCATCGTCATCAGACAGACACGCAAATAAATGCAATCTAGTTAAAGTGAAGAACGGTTGGATCACTGTTGCATCTGGACTACAATTCCACAGAAGGTTGGATGTGTGTGACCATCCGTAGCACCCCGCACGGGCAAGATGGCCACTTCACACGCTGTCTGATAAGATTAAATTCATATCGAGAGCAACAAAGGCAACCGATTTTGATGCCGACCGAGGGCACGTTGAGCTGTGTCGACCGTACTCCCCGGTAAGTGCTCGAGAATAGTCAACAGTCCATACGGTGTTCGTAAATTTGCCAAGAGGTCGTCTGCAATGTTTGTTTTATGAATTATTCACCTACACTGATTTTTGCTGCATTATTTGAGCCCATATGAGCCAAGTGCGCTGTTTTGGTGGGGCAGAAACAAAAAATTGCGATGAATGAAGAGGTAGAAAGCAGTCAAAATATAAAGGGAAAAGGGGTTCAGGTGTAGAGATACTTCGAGAAATGTGCTTAGAATGGCTCTGGAATGTCATGCAGCAGGTGTACCATAAATGCTGAGCAGCTGTTTTCCCCCCTCAAGCAAGTGAGAGAACACCCTCCAAACTGAGGGTTTTTATTTCGTATGGTGGGGCTCCTACCAAGCAGGCCAGTATGACCAGTTCTGTTCTGCTTTATATGGTCAATGACCAGGCCACCATTTGTCACTATTGCTGCACTGGGTCTGGTGTATGTGCTGAAGGTACCTGCTGGAGGTACCACCTTTCTTTCTCACATCAAGGCTCCTGGCAGGTTTCTAACCACTTCATCTAGTTCCCGTTCTGTCCCATTTGTTCCTCAATAGCACCCCCCCCGACCTCCAAATGTGCAAATTTATACACTTCGCTCTTTCTAGAAACTGCAGTCATAAGACAGAAGCACGGTTGTCCTTCAGCTTGCCATTGTTACCACGTCAGAGCAAATGATATGTTAATTTACACTTGTTGTTCTGAGTACAAGTGGAATTGGCTCATCTGCATATGGATGAACGCATTTAGACAACAATTACATTCACGCAATTTCCTCATTTGCACCCAGTGCAGTTTTGGTTGCATTTTTAACTGGAACAAAAATCTGGTTATTTATTGCTGCCAAATACCCAAGATCAAGGTGTCTCGACGAACTAGTCACTCATTTCCAACTCCGAGAATGTATTCGTGCAACATTCCAGCATCATCTCAACGGAATAATGACACCACACCAAAGTCAAAATTTAGCGTTGTAGCGTCTGATTTCTGAATGGAGTGATTCCCTCCATCGAAGATCAGGTTTCCCCCCGGAAGTGACACGCGGTGGAGTGCACATGAAGCCCTGGCTTGGAAGGAGCAGTGAAGCTGACTCACTCTTTACCCGCCGATGTGCTCGTGACAGATAAACACACTGTGTGATCTGCCAAGTGCCTTCTTTTTTGGCCTTCATGTGATTGTCACGCAGGCTGGAACCCACCTGCATTTATGGTCAGATGGACTCGAGCGGCAAACCCTAAATACGGATTTGAGGGACATGGCTCCTTGCCAACCAATAAAAACAAAAAATAGAATATGCGGTTGGGAGTTCATTAATCGACATTGCGGGGCGGGAAATTGCAGTAGCGCCCCCCCACTGGTAACATATATCTCCGAGTCCTGGATAGTGAAGGGCTGTGGAATTTAACTGGCTGGAGAAGGAATCTAACTGTATTATGTGTCCATTACTGTCATTCATTGTGCGGCTCCAGCAACTGATGTTGCCGGTGGTACGGCCCTCCGAGGCCTGCAGAATAACAATTTGCTCGACAATGAAGTAAAGTGGTGCACTTGTGGAAAAAAGACATCTCTATAAAGATTGAGATATGCTTTTTTTCTGTTTCTAATTGCAAATTGAAAAGGGCCCCTTTTCATGCTCTAGGACTGCACTTTAGCCTGACCAGTGCTCAAAGGCCTTTTCCAGTAGGACTGACTCATAATGTCAGCCGTACTTAAAACTGTTTTTCTACCCTATTCTACATAGTTTGGTGGAGAGGAACCTCATGTGGCCTGAACCAGAACTGCAGCATCACTGCCATCTTCTAACCTACCAGCCGGAGCAGCTGCTGTTCTACAAATAAAAAATACTGAAGTCTGTGTTATAAAAATTCTACAGAAACATCTGGTTAGTAAACTGTGTAAAGATGGGAGTTCTAAAATGTCAAGAAGGTTTAACATCTTACTTTAAATAGCAGTAAAGACATTTCACCAAATAAATCTTGAATCAAATGTGAACCTTTGGAAGTCTTTACAACATTTCCGAAGCGATGGACCAGTTGCTTTGCATATATAGAAATTAAATTCTTTGGTTTTATGAAAATGTACAGTGACTGTGAGGATTTCATAGAAACTGCCTTCAGTGTTTGGTGTTTCTTCACAACGTTATGCACCTTATCTGCACTTTAAATCACTATGAGGATGAGGGGCCGAAAAGGGAATGATGGCAGTTTGAGTTCTTTAAATGCCACCATGTTAGTAATTCTATTATTCTGTTGTTTTTCATGAATACTGAATAGCTGTTAACTGTGTCACTGAATGGAATGGTTACCGTTCGCAGCTGGCCATACAGGTCCGCTGAAGAGCAAAGGGTAAGAGGAATGAAACACTGTGATTTGTTAATTAATGTAGTCTTTGGAGACAGACTCTAGATACGGATTTACCCTACTTAAATTTATAGAATGTTTATTCTGGTTTAAGAAGACTGAATTTGGATTTCATCTACCACCCAACTTCGGAGCGGAGTGAGACCAACATCATCATGCAATCTTCTTTGCAGTTTCAGTTTGGCTCATGCAGTATTATGTTCTCAGCCTCCATTACCCCTTGTTTGCTAGTTTCACCTCTTAAAATGTTCTCAGCAATCATAGCTCCATTTAAACTTTCCAAACCATGTGCATTTGTTTGGTAAACGGGGATCCATTGACTTTGTTTGTGCTGATTTATTTTGTGTTTCATATTGCTGTTGTTGTTTTTATATTACAGTTTGAATTAATGCAAAACGACTGAGTATCGTGTGCATGTTTTATTTGTGAGTCTTTAAGTGTACAATACATAGCAGTAAAAGAGCTCAACTAGTGCAGGTAGATTATTGTAGAGTATAACAGAGTAATTCATGAAGGGATACTGCATTAATATGTTCTATTTTGATAACTATTATTAACTATTGAAAGGATTCAGTTTTAACGGGATTCGGTGATATTTTACCATAACGGTGTGACTTTTGAGAGTCAGGAATGAAAAAGCTAATAATTACATCCTCAATTTAGAGGAATTCACCTTACGATTTTTAGGACTAAACGACCCTTTTAAGGCAAGAGAAGACTGTCATTTTTTGCATTTTTTTTAGAAATTACATTACTGTGCAAAAGTCTTAGGCACCTGTGGGAAAAATGCTATAAAGCGAGGATGGTTCCAAAAATAATGCCATGAATACTTATTAATCAATAAACCTTCTAAAAAGTGCAGTAGACAGACAAAAAAACCTCAATCAGATCAATATTTGGTGGGACCACCCTTTGCCTTTAAAACAGCATCAGTTCTCTTATGCAAACTTACATGCGGTTTAAGGTAGAGGTCGGTAGGTTCTTCCAAACATTTTGAGGAACTGGCCACAGTTCTTCTGCAGACTTTGACTGTCTCTGCATGTCCTCCCAGACTGACTTGATCATGTTGAGATCAGGGCTCTGTGGGGACCATACCACCTGTTGCAGGATTCCTTCTTTTTGCTCAAGATAGTTGTGTATGACTGAGATTGGGTGTTTGAGGTCATTTTCAGGCTGCACAATGAATTTGGGACCAATGAGAAACCATGGCAAATCTTGCCACATTATCTTCCTCTGTAAAAAAAATATATATATATATATATATATGTTTGTTTCCTAGAAGAGGCACTTATTAAATGAAAGACGGAAGTCTTGGAATTCTACTTTGTGAAAATGTACTCATTTTCATTTATGAAATGACAAGCATTCAGGTGTACATGGTGTAATGGATTAACCAGGGAGCAAGCACCATTTATCATATTAGAATGACAAAAGAGTTTAATTGCTGTACAGCAAAGAGGCATCTGGCAGACTTTTGAGCAGGGAACCATGAAGCATTCACTGCCACTGGGCCAGCTTTCCTCCAGGCACCATGGCTTATCATCTCATATTTGGAGATCATCAGGACAAATCAAATCCACTGCTCTTTTTGGGTGTGCTGGAACTCAGCTTTGCTTAGATGCCACTACAATCAGTGCACATGGTCTCTTTACACATTCTGTAAGTCACTCAGCTGAATATGAATAATAGGGTTGGAACAAGTCATAGTCGCACATAAGCTGCATGTTCCATTTCATGTGCTTGTAGCTCCAGAATGCTATTTAGGTTGAGTATCAGGAATTGGATTATCTCAAGGCCATTGCCTCTGTCTTCATCCTCAGTCTCCAGTAAAACACATCTTAATAACTCAATTCCTTTAAAGTGGAAGTAGTTGTAAAATTTGGTTGTCCTGTTTAGAGATGATGCTTTCCCTGCCGATCTGAAATATGCTTTCTGTATGTGTGTGTCGTAAAATTCATGTCAACATACTGACACTTGTCCCAGCCTCCTTTAGTGTATCACTATGTAAAATTCAATGAGTTTTCCTTTTCATAAACATTTACATATAGGTCTGCCTTACTAAATGAAAAGCTGCAAGTCTCACTAGGGTCTAATTCTCATAACATTTTTTTACTTCCTACAGTTACCTTAAATAGAGATATAATTCTGCAATGGCTGTTTTTACTCGTCCTCAAGGTCTATGGGCTGCTACTCTGACTTAATTTTTCAAGAGTCCTCAGGGCTTGTTTGTAAACTTCCAAAGTAAATGTGTGTAAAATTATTTTCCTGTAGACTTGAATTTGCTGTAAGCACAAGCAGACATGACAACTGACTACTCTTTGCAACAACACCATCTTCCATTGTAGAAAATAAAGTAATTTCTTGCGCAGATTTACAGACAGAAAGTCAATGAGAGGAGTAGTTTTTCAAACATAGACCTGAGAGAATAAGCACTGGTGCTCTCATTTCTGGGTTCCCTTTAGCGTCTCAGAATCATAGGTCATGGTGTATATAATATTTATATACGGGGGATGAGAACAGAAGAAAGGTGAAGATGGTACTTATATTTACAGTACTGTAAAGGAGTATTTACACCCTTCCTGATTTCCTCATTTTTGCATATGTTTTTCACACTGAATGCTTTCAGATCTTTAGAAGTGGAGTCTGAGTGAACACATAACAGTTTTTAAATTATTGCTTCATTTATTTAGGGAACAAAGTTATTCAACACCCACGTGAAAAAAAAATTGTCTCCTCTAAACAACTGGTTGCACCACCAGCAAATAATGGTTAAGAAAGATCTGAAACTAGAATAACATGAAAAGGAAAAAAAAACAGATCATACTTTAGCCATAGGACACAAATGAAAACAATGATACATCCCCACACATCTGTAAATGAATCATATTTAAATGTGTGTACCTTTGTACATTATTATTATTATTATTATTGTTTTTTTTGTTTTTTTATTAGTAGTATTGTTGTTGTTGTTGTTGTTGTTGTTGTTGTTGTTGTTGTCAAAATTTTTATATGTACTCAAAAACCACATTTCCCAGAACGTATTACGACCACGTTTTTCGGGTAATTTATCAAATTAAAATGCCTTTTCGTGTATTTACAGTAGATAGCGTCTTTTTAATTAATTGCATTTATTTTACTATGTACATGTTCTAGAAATGTTTTATTAATTTAATTTACTTCATTTTTTATTATTTACGTCACGTTGACCTTTCACACCAAAATGGCGGCTCCCATAAATGCTGTCATGGTGTCATCAGTCCTGTTTTCTTAAAGTGTTTTAATGTAATTTCGATATCAAACGGCGGAATTTCTTCATTCGGTTGACATTGTAACCATACGTGACATTTATTTTTTGGTGGAACTTTTTAATGCGTTCCTTCAACCGAAAATGAAGCTAAAAGCCGTCCGCATGAGTAAAACATTAGTGTGGATTTCTATATGAAAAGGTTCCCTTTATGGGGAAGCATTAACGCGGTTCGGCTTGTTCGCTGCTGTGTGAAAAGCCAACATGTCTCTGTCACTTACTTCGTCTCTCAGACGCCTGATGGACTTAAAAACTTACAAAATCGAGAGGAGGCAGCTATGTAGCTGGCCAGTGACACTGATCCGACACAGATGGATGAGAAACAGGCCCTCCGTGTGTCTCTATAACCTTTCCAGAAAGATGAGTACAGAGAAAGAAAAGGTGATTCCACTTCACATCTCTCTGCACTGTACACAATAAATGCCATATTACTGTACATGTGAAGGTCAGACACAATATGCGTGGGGGTGTCTCAGTGTGCTCACTGAATTATTGAATATTCATTCCTCATTAATGTCTATATATTTGTTAAATTTGTTTCTCCAGGAGAAGATTGACATGTCAAGGTTCCCCGTGGAGAACATCAGGAATTTCAGCATTATCGCCCACGTTGACCATGGCAAAAGCACCTTGGCTGACAGACTGCTGGAGATCACAGGCATGTGGCATGTAGTTAATGTGATAAACTGCTGCTAGAAATCAAACAAATAAAACTACAAGGTTTGGACATGGAATTATGGATCATTTTACCTGGAGAAATTCTTGGCAATTACCTTGCTCAAGAGTGCTACAGCAGGATATGAAATTTGAACCTACAACCAACATCTGAGTCCAGAAGTAGTACATTTAACTACAACAACACCTGCTGCCCCACATAGTTACTGGCTTACTTGACGATGACCTTGACTATTCCAGTATGAATACCCTGCTGTATAAAGGAATGAATTAAGGTGTCAGTTGAGCAAAGAAATGGTAACAGTATTAGTTGGTGGACAAACAAATCGAATAGCTCTGAGGAAGGGTAAATATTTATTTTTCAGTGTATGAGTCCAGTTTATGAAGAATGTGGGTAACGGCAGATGGTCTGGTTGTTGTAGGAGCCATTGCCAAGACAGAATGCAACAAGCAGGTCCTGGACAAACTGCAGGTGGAGCGTGAGAGGGGCATAACGGTGAAGGCCCAAACAGCATCGCTGTTCTACAACCATCAAGGCCAGACATACTTATTGAACCTCATCGACACTCCGGTGAGCTGTGTTGTTGTCCTCGTCCTTGTTGTTGTTCTTGTTCTTGTTTTTTGGCCACCAAAGTAAATCTATGCTGTATTTAGAGATTCAGTTATAAATTTCATTGTTTTTTGTTCCTTTGTCCAGGGTCATGTTGACTTCAGCTATGAAGTTTCCAGGTCAATCTCCGCCTGTCAGGGAGTCCTCCTTATTGTTGATGCGAATCAGGTAACATGTTAATCCAGTAACATTTAAAAATTTCATCCTGAAACAAAAAAAGTTTAATTTATAGCACTAATATTGGAATATTTAATTTTTCTTAACTGGTAAACTGAAGTAATCTCCTGGTTTGTGCATTTTCCTCAGTGATGTTGATCTATTTGTGTGTGTGGTTTTCCGGCACTTGATTCACCGTGCATTTGTGTAACTCTTGTTACTTTGACCTGGTTGAATATTGTGACCACTTGGTTTGCAGGGCATTCAGGCGCAGACTGTGGCCAACTTCTACCTGGCATTTGAGGCTCAGCTGACCATCATACCTGTTCTAAACAAAGTATGAGCCATTTCCGGTTCTCAGTGTGCAGTTTTGACTACGTTTTTGAAAAAATGTAGCTATAATGTGTTAACTCTATTCTTTTATACTTGGTGTAAACGTTTTAAATGGTTTATATTTCATTTTCCATTTCTGTTGTCTCAGATTGACTTGAAAAATGCAGATCCAGAAAGAGTCGAATCCCAGATTGAGAAGGTGTTTGACATTCCAAAGGAAGACTGCATAAGGGTCAATAAAAATACTTATTTATCACAATTTAAAAATTGAACCTACTTAATATGGTCAAATTTTAATTTGTCCTTAAAATGTCTTTGTAGATTTCAGCCAAAATGGGCACAAATGTTGATCAAGTTCTTGAAGAAATAGTTAAAAGAATTCCTCCGTAAGTTTCTCTTTTGTTCTATGTTAATGAACAGGTAGGAAAATGGGATTCATATACATCTGCATGTACCGTCACAAATTAATCAGGTGTGCTGTGAGTCATGAAGTGTTCCATATTCCTAAGTAAATGTCCAGTTCCGTTCATTAGTGCCATTACCTTCATGTGCAATGATCTAAAGTGTGATTGTTAATGTGGGTGGATGTTTGTCCCCTGAAAGTATTTGTTGTTACTGTTTGTTTCTTTTGGAAAGTATTTATTGAACCTTTTACATTTCAGTCCTGCTGCTAGAACAGAGGATCCCTTCAAGGCGCTGGTGTTCGACTCCACCTTTGATCACTACAGGGGGGTTGTGACCAACATTGCTCTGTTTGGAGGACAGGTCTCTAAGGGGGACAGGATTATGTCGGCGCACATGGGAAAGGTCTACGAGGTCAATGAGGTTGGCGTTTTGAGGCCAGAGGAGCATCCTACAGATAGACTGTGAGTTTTATTCTTTTATTCTTCTATTTCTAGATGTGAATTATTTTACAGATAAAAACGAAATACTAATCATTCTGATCTTAATCCTAATGAAAAGAGTAATTTTATATGAACAGGACATTTTCTCTACCACGAATAACCTGAGACACTGAATGAGGTTCATATGAATTTAAAGAGAAGTTAAGTCTGACCACTTTCAATTTCTGAAACTGACTGATCTTTGACCTCCAGGTACGCCGGGCAGGTGGGCTTCATGATTGCAGGAATGAAGGAGGTAAAAGAAGCTCAGATTGGAGACACCCTCTTTCACCAAAAGCATCCTGTTGAGGCTCTGCCAGGATTCAAACCTGCCAAACCCATGGTGTTCGCAGGTACAAGATAGATGTGCAGCTTCACATTTGAGCTACTAAAGATGAGTATGTGAGACATGAACCCAGAATCTACCTCTTCTGGGATGTTGTGTACGGCAGGAATGTACCCAATGGACCAGTCGGAGTATAACTCCCTCCGCAGTGCGGTAGAGAGGCTGACTCTGAACGACTCAAGTGTGACAGTGCAGAGGGACAGTAGCCACGCCCTGGGTGCAGGCTGGAGGTCAGTGTTCACCTTTTCAAACATAAGCCTTTTTAAAACAGGTTTCAGAAACCCTGGTCACAAAGGGTTTGTTTTTTTTTTTTTTTTAAATTATTGCTCTGTGACAAAGTTTTTGACAGATTCAAATGTATCATATTTCAGTTGTTCAGGGGTCTGAGTTTTTTATCCTTGTACTTTGGTCTTGGAGGGAAGCAGTTTCTGAATGGTAGCCCTGTCATAAATTCGCACTTTGTGAAGTTTATGACATAGGTTGTGTTGAGACAGAGTCACAGAGGTGCTGAATCAATTCTGTCATCATTTGAGGCTGTACTTCTGTGGCATTTAGCAACTATCCACTGAAGTGTCTGTTTGTCCCTGTCAGTGAGCTCTGACTTGCAGTTGCATTTCTCTTCTTTGCTGGTGCAGTTTGCCAAATGCTGTCATTATTTTTGGCACTTCTCACCATGACACATTAAATAATTTTTCTGTTTTTATGACTGATGCACTTATGGTTAAAGTAACAATTATTTTCCTTCTTTGGAACTTCTGTGGTTCCCTCATGTTGCTTTTAAAACTTGTATAACAAAGGGCTGACTGTCAGACATCTTTTCTAGCAACACACTGCTAACTGGCGACCAGTCTCATTAATGATGAAAGAATAAATGGGTTTAGTACAAATTTAGCAGATATTTCATTAGTGCAAATGTTGCAATAACACTGAAAATGTCAAATTTGTTTTAGCATAATATATGAAAATAAGAGAAGGCAGAGTACTCAATGAAATCCAGGATGGCCTGTGGCAGGTATTTTTGTAATTGATAATACAGAGCAAATTGAATCACCCAGTATATTGTTATTTTGATGTGAAAATAGTGTATGTAAGTATATATAATCCATCACATCACTCATTCTGTTTGGACTGTATTTGGACAAAGCTACATGCGGTCTGTTTGACGGGACTGTCACCAACCACCTGCAGGCTGGGATTTCTGGGTTTGCTCCACATGGAGGTCTTCAACCAGCGGTTGGAGCAGGAGTACAATGCCTCAGTAATCGTGACGGCGCCCACCGTGCCGTACAAGGCCATCCTCTCTTCCGCTAAGCTCATCAAGGCAGGTCCCGTCCCATCCACAGAAGAGCCAGTGCACCTCACCCCCAAGCACTTTCACCTCATCTTCCTCATCCTCTACCAGGAACACGGTGGGAAGGAGATCACCATCGTGAACCCGGCCCAGTTTCCTGACCGGTCTGTGGTGTCAGAGTACCTGGAGCCCATGGTGATGGGAACGATCATTACCCCAGATGACTTCATCGGCAAGATCATGACCCTGTGCCTGGTAGGCGTGAGGATAAGGCTGTGCAGTCACGATCTACTGGGGACCTGCTTCAAAGCAATGGCAATAAATTGGTGACATGGATGAAGGATATTGTTCCAGGCCTCAGAGACTTTGAATTGTTCCAGGAAAGTGGCTCCTCTTCATCTGACAGCCGTCATATGTACAGGATGATTCGAAACGAATGCAACTTTCATTACCCAGGAGCTAAGCATTGGTGGCCGAAATGAATACAAATTTCAAGCACCAGAATGTAGAAAAAAATTAAGGGTAACTACTATTTGGTTTAGACTGCATTTTCATATGATACTTAGCTACTGAGTAATGAAAGTGTTCAATTTCTTTTGGATCATCCTGAATTAGAAAAAAAGACGTTCACTTTGTTGACAGATGGCTGGAACGTCCCAGTAAAGATATTATTTTAACTTTGCCCAATAATGGCTCATATATGACATATTGCAGGGTCACAGAGGTGTGCAGAAGAACGTGGTGTACATTGACAACCAGCGGGTGATGATGAAGTACCTCTTCCCCCTGAATGAAGTCATTGTGGATTTTTATGACCATCTGAAGTCACTGTCCTCAGGATATGCCAGGCAAGACACAGTTTGTTTACGGAAATAAATTGGGTACATGTTAATTTCTGATATCATTTCTGTTTACACAGAATCTGTCATTTCTCAGTATCTTCTTTGAATCCCCCCCACTTCTTTTACAAATTTAGAAAAGGTTTCTCACTTTGTGACATTTTATTCAGCTGTTATTTCTAAAGTGGGGAGTGAGAATGATTACAGACCAGAACCAAAAGCTCTGATGGGGAGGTGTATAACTAATCCTGTTGCTACAGTTTTGACTATGAAGATGCGGGTTACCAGCCAGCAGAGCTTGTAAAGATGGATATCTTGCTAAATGGGAAGTCGGTTGAGGAACTCACCATGGTCGTTCACAAGTAAGATGTGATTTATGTACTATTTGCATTCTTTTACATATCAGTTCCCCTTGTACAAAGTGACAGATGACACAGATACTCAGCATCCAGGATAAAGTTTAACTAAATGTCACCTAAAAAAAAAAAAAACTTTAAAGCAGTGGATAATGATAAAAATTAAACAAGAGCTTCTGCTATTTAAAATAATCAAAACTTACATTACAGCGTAAAAACCAAAATCCCAGTTGTCCTAATAATGTTTAAATTTAAACATTAAATGAGCCAGAATGGAATGTTGCACTAATAGAATGTAGGAAACAGCTAAAACACATTCAGATTCACCAGGCTGTTCAGACACCTGCTGCTAGAAACGGACCCCATGTGAAGTTGTGGGTGGGGAAATTATCACCACAGGTTCCGTGCCCGAATTCCCAAACATATAATTTGAAAAAAATGTTAGGCAAAAAGAACTAAGTACATTACTGAGTTTGCTTAATCAATTATGTATTATTGCTGTGTATTATAAAGCAGTACAACCAGCTCTGTCTTCAGTATAATATTGTAAGGCAGTTTGAGAGAGAAGGAAACCGACCATAGTTTTGCCTTACTTCTCCAGATAAGAAATGGCAAACCGTCGCACTTCGTGTGTCCTCGGCCTAAATGCCTGTCTGTTTTTGTGTGCGTCTTCAGAGATAGGGCGTACGCTGCAGGGAAGGCCTTGTGCGAGAGGCTGAAGGACTGCATACCCCGGCAGCTGTTTGAGATCGCAGTGCAGGCAGCCGTCGGGAGCAAAGTCATCGCGAGGGAAACGTGAGTGCACTGCAACATGTTAGTGCCCAAACCCTACATTAACATGCTGGTGCACTGAGGCTGCCATTTAATCTGTATTTTTGCCCAGTGGATAGCATGAGGTAACGGCTGGTCTTCCACTGCAGTATCCGTCGGCAAAAATTAAATTGGTTACATTTTATGGTCTTTAACTGTAGAAATGTGTTCTCATTCACCTCATCCAGGGCTTAAAAAAAAAAATTTAATGATTTTTTTTTTAGAAATGATATTGCTGCCCTACATTTAAACAGTAGAAAACTGGTTAGTTTGTATTTTGCTTCTGGAATGTACTTCCCTGTTAATCTAATGTCATTTTCATGCTCTCCTTTCATAGTATCAAAGCATACAGGAAGAATGTGCTTGCAAAATGCGTAAGTATGGTTTTGTGTCTCTTACATGCGAATTAGATGGAAATTGGGTACGACAGGTATTGGTGCTGCTCTAACTGTTTTCTTGTAGTACGGGGGCGATATCACTCGCAAGATGAAGCTGCTGAAGAAACAGGCGGAGGGGAAGAAGAAGATGCGGCGCATCGGGAACGTGGAGGTACCAAAGGATGCTTTCATCAGCGTGTTGAAGAGAAAGGACAAATAGAGACATCAATGACCATGTAATTGGCTTTCAGAATACTTAACACTTATCAAGGTGCGATATGAAGTGTGTCAAAGGGCTGCACTGTAATTTAAATGTTTATAAAATGCCTTCCCTGTGTGCGTCATTCAGTTCAATGCAAGTTTGGTTTTACAGAGTAATTCAAAAAGAACTGAACACAAATTCTATTCTAATATTTTAGTTGTTCGACACTTTTTGAACTGTTTTCTACCATTACCACCAGTTCCTCTAGATTTAAACTACATGACATGTAGTTTCAGTTTACATTTCAGTGTCTGCTGGTTATCAATAAGTTGCAGTAACTTTTAGGCAACATTCACTGTTGAACATAAACAGCGACATTAACACCACCTTCCTACAGTACAAGGGAAAACTTTATTAAAAAAACTGCTTGTGGGCACATTCAAAACGACATCTGGAGAAACCAAGTTGAGCCACCATTTGAGGCCATGCAGTGTTTTGGCAGGAAAAGTACAGAAAAGACAAAGGCTTACAAAACAAATACAAAAAACCTTGTTCAGACAGGACAAAATGCTACATTCACATGTTTCTAACTATACTTCCGGAAGAGTAACATCAAGACTTGCTGTGGTTCCACCGTGAACACTGAAGACATAAGAAGATTGTGTCAAAGAAAAGCACCAGATGCGAGACCAACAGTCTTACGGCTGTGCACAGATTAGCAGGAAGCTGCACCTCAGAACTTGGAGTGTATGAAGAAAACAGACCTTAATAAAACCCCAAAGAACCCCACTTTTACAAGGTTTAAAAACTAACAAAACTGCATCATTTAACCTTATTAAAGAGCATTGCTCTTTAAATCTGCATTCCACGGCTTTGTTCTAGAGAGCAAAGGGAAAGCAAGGTAACAGCGAATCGTGTGGCATTAGAGCCCAGGTAACAGATAAGCAGTTGGCGACAGGACCGCAGAAGCAGCCAGGCGACGAGACTCGGACTCAGAACGAGGCGAAAGGCTGGACACGTTTTGAAAGAGACAGTCAACACTGAAATGCAGAAACAGTTTTGTGGAGTGCTGAGCATCATGCAGAGACGCCTCAGGGTTTTCTACCCGCACAGTGACTGAAGGTGTCCCTCCCAAGGTAGTCATACAACACAAAGTACAACCACCTCGACTCGCATGTTCCCACTACCTACCGTTATGTCATTAACTGAGAAAATGCATAGTTCCTTTAGTGTCTACATGTTTGAGTGGCCTCCCATTTGCGTTGACCACTCCTGTGTTCCCACCAGTCTTCAATCCTTGTAGTCCTTGATGCTGTACATGGGGTCCACCAGTTTGTTGTGTACATGCATCAACCCTTAATGGAGGGGGGAAAGTTTTACAAGCAACTACATAACTAAAACATACTAGTCATTAAGCTTTAAAGTTAAAAAAAAAAAAAAAAAAAACAACAACTTAAAACTGACAGAATTAATCCTTCAAAAAAAACAAGTGAGCAAACCACAGACTTGCCGTATGCCAAACATATGTATTAGTTAGCTAACGCATTATCCATTACAGAGTGAGGTATTTTATGTTGCTCAGGGGTACTATGGCAGGCTGTATATTTTAGCAAACAAGGTGTCACTTATTCGGTAACAATCTAAAATGTCCCCCACCTTTAAAATACTTGACAGTCTTAACGCGGAGCTCCAGGGTGGCGTCCTCGTCACACACAAAGATGGTGCGCGGGTGCTGCTGGAAGGCAGACACGGTCCACATGTGGTTCACGCCCTCCTCTATTGCCTTGTAGAGGGCAAATGCTTTGTGTGCTCCTGTGATGAGGATCATCACCTGCAACAGATGGATACAACCTAGTGCTAGTTCATATTTTCAGAGGCTCCCATTTTGTAACTAATCAACTGTCCTCATTAATAGGTGTCAAATGCATGTTTAATCAGGTTGATGTTTACAGAAAGAATTGAAAAGCATCCTGCTGTGATTTGATCCAAAAATAATCATGTTGTAGTACCTTTACTATTTCACTTTGGCCAGACAATTTTTTATTTTTCAAAAAGAGAGAAACTAAGTTTCACCTCTCTGGCGTCCATCACCGTTCCAACGCCAACCGTCAGCGTCATTGTGGGGACCTTGGAGAGGTCATTCCCAAAAAACCTGGCGTTGGCAAGGATCGTGTCCTGGGCCAAAGTCTTCACTCTAGTCCTGGACACGAGGCTGGAGCCTGGTTCATTGAAAGCGATATGTCCGTCAGGTCCAATACCTGTGGGGATGAGGACAGAGACACGTGAGGAGTAAAAATGAAGTAATGCAGATCCACAGAGCAGAAGTAATATTTCTTCTCAATCATCTCCATCTTTATGCAAGTTGATACAAGCTAAGTAAATATGAACAGTGACAGCAGAAACTGGAACATTGGCACCAAATAATGTCCTCCCAGGAAGTAGTTTGCCCTCCTGAGTCAAGACACTGCTACCAGTTGCTCAACCAGCCATCACCTTACCCCACCCCCCAAGAGTTTACCCTCCAAAACCTACCTCCAACAAAGAGGTCGATGCCACCAGCATCGGAGATCTTCTGCTCGAAGGCGTCGCACTCCTTCTGGAGGTCGGCGGCGTTGCCGTCCAGGATGTGCGCGTTGGCAGGATCCATGTCAACATGCTTGAAGAAGTTGTTCCACATGTAGGAGTGGTAGCTCTCTGGGTGGTCCCTGGGAAGCCCTGGCAGAAGCAGGGAGGACCAAAAAATTAAATAAATATACAAGCCATAAAATAAGATCCTGTTTTCACTATGAATCATCCCTTCCTCTTTCAGTATGGATGCAACATGGACTCTACAATAAACCCTACTATCTGAAAATAAGGCAAGTCTTCTGTTGGGTGTCAAGCATATATCCTATCAATGCTGTGTGTTAGAGAGCGTGTGAAAGCATGTTCAACATGTCAGAAGAATGAGACAAAAGTAAACCTAAAAGAGCTGATTCATCAAAACTTGCAAAGCAGTTACTCCTGCCCATCCCCCTCTCAGGGTATCTGTGGCGAGAATGTGCTGACCAGCAGCTTCTCGCTGTGCAGGAAGAGGTGCTGATAGAAACTTACCGACATACTCATCCATGTTGAAAGTTTTAACATATTTAAAAGAGATATCTCCCTTTCTGTAATATTCAATTAACTTTTTGTAACAGCCAAGGGGAGTGCTTCCTGGAAAAGACAAGAAATCAGTCAAGAACAGGGATCAGAGAAGGGAGAAATGCTCAAAAACAGGTGGGTCGGACAAGCTCAGACAAGAAAGACGGCTGACGGTGGACCGTGTGAGAGTCTGGAGATTGATGGACAGTTGTGAGAGAATTGTGACTTGTTCTCGGAGAATTATGGACAGTGTTTGGAGAGCTGTGATGTCACTGGAGAACGGTGGCCTGTTCTTGGAGAATTATGGACAGTTGCAGACGGTTTTTCTGGTTTTTGCTTAATAGTAGAGGTGTTCTGCAGTCTGGTGGAGTGGGACCAGTCAAGTGTTTTTGAGAATGGATACTCGTGGGGAAATGGGAGTGTTTTCCAGTATGGCGGGGTGTTTTTGGAGACCTGTCGATTGTTTTGGAGAACTGTGGACAGTTTTTAGAAGATGGTGTAGTGTTTGGGGGAATGGTGGAACACTGCAGCAGGTCCAGGGTAGTTTACCTGTGGGCAGCCCCAGGGTGAAGTACCGGTCCGCCGAGGGCTTAGCCTGCACGATGCGGTTCCTGATGTACTTGGCCGCCCACTCGCTGGCCAGGTCGTAGTCCTCCAGGATCACAAGCCTCATCGTACCCGCGCGCACCGCACACACCACCTGCGACACACCGCCACGCTCAAAAACTCCCTTAAAAACCCAGTTTCCCCACAGACAGGTATGAGTCAGACAACCGCACGAGCCCCGCCACTCACCTTCAGTTACCGTGTTTTACCGCCGCTGCTCCGCTCCGCTCTGTGCGCGAGGACGCGAATAAGCGGCTGTCATGGGACCGAGTTCCGGTCTTGTGATCTGTCATATGATCGGGTTCCGGCCACGTGACCCGCTGTTCGCGTGAGGAAGGCGCGAGAACTGGCAGTGTAAATATGCGCGTTTGGGCCAAAACAACAAAATAAAAGTTGACACAGAAGCAAAATATGAAAGTAGCGATGTGATAATGTAACAGAGTAACAACGCGAAGGTGGCAAAAATTAAGAATGAAACAAAATGAAAAAGGAAAGCACGTACGTTACAGTATAACGAAGTGTCAAAGTAACGACGTAGCTACCCGGACACGAAACAACATCAAAGTTGCAAAATAACAAAGTGGCAAAGCAACGTTGTAATAAAATGTATTTTTATAAATAAAAATATGAACTGATCAGTAAAGAAGCAGTTTGGCGGCTCTGAATTCTGCCTGCACCTATAGCCAGTAGCCGACAGATGGCGACAGAACAGAAGCATTATTATTATTATTATTATTATTGTTGTTGTTGTTGTTGTTGTTGTTGTTAGTTTGCCACAGTCTTTCAAAATTCACAGTGCACATCGAAGGAAGTAAATCTCAGCATCTGACAAAACTTAGTCGTTAAAAGTGTCCAACTTCATAAAATTCTTGGAGCTGAAGGTATAAACATATCAAACACAGAATATCCTGTAGAGATGTAAAACAGAGCAGTTGAGCAGGTAATTCTTGAATTGTCCTGTACTGTACAAACTGGATCTCGGTATGAATGTGCACGTTAATGACAACATTGAGTGTTTTCCGATGTGGTATCTGGTGTTCATAGTGTTTATCATGCTGAAGTCATGGGTTGATAGTCATACAAGTGTTTTCCAATGGGCTGGGAGGGCATTATTTATTTATTTTAACGTAACGGGAAATAGGCACTCGATATCTGATGCACTTTTAGGAACAAATTAGATTCAGATATGGGGGGGGATCACTGTAATGGAAACAGTTTTTCAATTTACACATTTTTAGATTTGCGAGGCCTTTTCAGGAATTAGTCGCCAAAAATCGAGGGGTGATGATGAAATGTTAAGAACATTTTTGAGATTTTGAATTTGTGGAAAACTGTGATAAAAACATAAACAACAAGCTGAAATTTAATTTAAAAATGGCAGATTGTAATACCACCACTTATAATAAGTTCAGACCTCAAAGTTACTCTTTTGCGGTGGTGTTGGATCCCAAAAAAGTGCCTCCCCCTTTGAGGGTTAACATGATTTAATGATATCTTTCAGATCATATGCTTATTTTAAATTTCAGCTCGCAATGTAGTGGTTACGGACCTAACTTTTTAACCTGAAGGTTGCTGGTTCTGCTCCCTGTTGCTGTTGTAGTACTTTTTGTCACATTACCCTGAATTATTCCGTTTAAAATGTCTGTTACTGATTCAAATAGTGTAATGCACTTTCATAAAAAAAATTACCTAAGCAACAAAATAATACTTGTAAAAATGTTGAAGTTTTTAAGAAATATTTTGGTTTTAATTATTATTATAAAAAGTATGTGATGGTAAGGTATATGGTGACCATAGATGATGAGCAGGGACTGTGTCCTGCTGATGGGGGACAGTCCCCCTTCCTGGACATGATGGTCCTGTTGAATGTAAGATTGCACAGGAGGGGCATGGTGGCCTTGACGGAGCTCCTGCCCATCAAGCAATACTGAGGATCAGCTCTATTGCCCAAAGGATCAGTCCAGCTTCAGCATCAGTAGGTGTTCCTCAGACAAGGATCCAAGGAAGACTGGATGAAGATTCCCATCACCTCCTGCTTTGGGTTTTGTCTTCACATTTGCCCCTCCACTTGCACCATAGGTTGGTTGCTGTGTGTAGCTGGATGATAGCAACACAGGGAGCTTTGATGTGAGACTCCTTCAACAGCCAACGTGTGCTCTTCTCCGAAAAAAAGATCTACATCTGGAATTGTCTCACTGCAAGTTTTACGAAGGTCTCCTGGTTGTTTTATCAGCAGTATTAGCCCAGGTCTATAAGTATGCTGAGGAGAAACCTGAACTCAGGGAGTTTATTGGAAGAAGAAGGTGTAGCGCCGCTTAGAAATCGATCACAGACTCGTCTTATTGATTGTTTCGCAGCTACAGTTTGGCGGCGAGTTTCCACTAACTTACCTAAATAAATCAATTCAGTCCATTTTTATGCTCACTTCATCTCTGCTGAGTCCCTCCTTGCTCTGTTCGCCACCTCTGAAAAATGGTGTCTAGTGCCTTGTCTAAATGTCTTGATGTGATTCTTCACTCGCAGCTAAAGACAGAGGTGCGGGGCTATATTCCTCGAGGGCAGCAGCCCTGCAGGTTTCAGAGTTACTGTTTGATTTACGCCCGACTATACAGTGGCTCCATGTCCAAACAGTTTTA
This sequence comes from Arapaima gigas, assembly GCA_900497675.1. NCBI lineage: Eukaryota > Metazoa > Chordata > Actinopteri > Osteoglossiformes > Osteoglossidae > Arapaima > Arapaima gigas. The sequence goes on from UFQX01001121.1 coordinate 23,460, forward strand.
ATAAGATCTATGAAGAAACCAGCAGCTGTGTAAGTATGAGAAGTAACACTCTAGGGCAAAAAAGGACTGGGATTTTCCCTCAGGGCTGAGAGATAAACTAAAACTTCTTTAAACATTTAAGCAGCTTTTTTTCTATATTAAAAGCAACATTCCACAAGGCACTTGGACACCTCCCTAGCAAAGTGAATGTTGGGCAGCTGGTGGTGCTGTGGTTAGAGATTGGACTCGAAGAACTGGGGTTTAAATCACAATTCCTGATTCTGCACATTTACAGGTGTTTAGTAAAACCCTCAAAACTAAGCGTGGGAGTCCTTTTGGACCCCCACCTCCCCACAGCAGTAATTTTGAGGTATGAATGTGTTCACTCTGTTTGTATTTGTATTATTCGCTTTTTTAATTTTAACACAATTCTCAAAAGCATAAAATTGACAAAAAAAATGTTTTTATTGAAAAATAACATTCAGAACATTTCAAAATCGTCTGTGGTCATTTGGGTTTGGTAATAATAATAATGTCTATGTAAAAATATGTAAAATTTTAAAATAGCTAAAGACAATTTTGAAATAGAATGTTTTTTTTTTAAAATTTTAATTCCACTGCTATTGCCACTACTACTACTACTAATAATAATAATAATAATAATAATAATAATAATAATTCACTACTGTGGGAAGTGACTGATCTGTGTGTTTGTGCGGAGGAACATCTTGCTGTGTCAGTCTGATACTTAGTTAAAAATAATAAAAACTCAGAATATAACAATATGTCATGATAAGATCAGTGATGAGTAGAATGTGGTAAACTGTGTTTTTATGGGTAAAAATAACCTCTTTCCAAACTCTGCTGGCTTTCTGAATTCATACTCTTGAGTCTTTTTCAGTATTGAACCCGGTGATGAGGCTGAGCATGGTCTGCACATAAGGGTACGTTCTAGAAAATAATAATATGTTTTAATAGCTAAATTAGTGAAACAATTAGTAGTTGGAAAAGACATTTTTCTCTATTAGGGCCAAGATAAGGGTTTGCAACCCAGAGCAGCAGGACCTCAATCCAGCTACTAATGAGCAGCTCTGACTGTTGTTTAATTCCAAGAAATAATAAATTATGTGCTTGGGAGGAGCAGGATTCAGGTCCCCCGAAGCCCAAGGCCAGGAGTGGGTCACGTAGCTGTTGGCAAAACAAAATCCTGCAGGCGCTGCTTTGATTCTCGTACCCTCATCCAAAGGGCAGAGGGCAGGAGCGGTCTGAGGAGGGCTGCTGCTCTTTTTTACGGTGGTCTCCATTATAAAGATTGAAGGCGGCCATCATTGCCACCATCCACAGTGTTGATGACAAAACATCACCCTGGACAAATTGAAGAAGACCCACATCTCTCATTTCAACAGCTCATCACCCAACATTGTCACCCAAAATCACTTCCGGAAAAGGAAGCGAACGCTGAAACAGTGTCTATGCTTGTCTGTCACGGTTTTAAAAAAATATATGGTAAAATATGTTACATTCTATTGTGTTATGCAGTGTGACACCCTGAGATGACCTTTGAAATGCAATTTTACTCGCTGTCAACATGATCATGATAATAAGGGCTAAAAACTCGCGCAATATATTTCCTCACACTTCTTCTCAGTGGTTTATGATAGAGGTTGATAGTTTACAGACACTTTGCTAATAACTATTACTAACTGCATGAAATGTGTTCTCCTGAATATTCTAAACTAAAGCTGTACATCGAAATATGTGAAATTATTCTTGGATGGAAAGCGCAGTAGGTTATGAGTTCAAACCCCAGTCACTGTTATTGATTTAGTCCTCTTGATCGAGGCACTTGTCCCGATCTGATGCTGTGAAAGTAACCCGCTTTTTTAAAGTTGTCAGACACTGGGCGTCTCTGGATAAAACATCAGCTACACTACAAACTCATATTCGTATTTATACTTTGTTTATTTAGAGAGAAAACAATTACCCAAAGCTGTAAAACTGTGAGTTTTATTCCCGAACCGTGCCTGTGAAATGGTATAAATGTTATTGGCCACTAAGGATAACTGATTTATATCACAGCATTAAGTTTAAAATGTTATTTTTGCAAAAAGAAATTTTGTTTGAAGTTGGAAGCCTTGGAGTCTCTTTTATATAACAATCTGTGAAACACGTCAGACGGACTTGGCAGAGTTTTTGAAAATGGTCTTCCTGGGATAAACAGCAGGATTTTGCCCAGCTCAGGGTGGACCTGCGTATTACACCCTGTCAAACTGCGCTTATTTTTTTTGCACACACCAGCAGGGGGCAATGTTGACGAGACCCCCCCCCCCCCTATTTACACCTGCTGTGCAAACCTGGCGTAGAAAAGAAATGCTATTTACGACTGGAAATCGTCACCCCTCTGCAAGTGGCAGATAATTCTGGATTTTCTATTTTATTTTATTTTATTTTTTTCTTTTTGTCTAAAAAAAAAAAATTCCTATTTGATCTGAGCACCATCAACGTTTAAATGGATTTGACTGCGGGAAAAGCCCGCGTTAGCAAAAGGAACAACTTTCCGAAAGCTTTGTCATCATGCGAGCGGCATAAATCACCGTACGTCGTATTAGCGTGCGGCTCCCTGGGACAAAATGCTCGATATGATGTTTATGCTCTAGCAATAATTGTAGCTTAACACAATTATACCGTCCGAATTGTGTAATAAGTACAACGCTGCAAATGACATCCAATATTTGTTTAGTAAATATTCAGACCTGCTTATGTAACTATTAATTTAGGTCTTTAATAAACGTGGCTGTTTTCCAAGGGTACGTCAGGTCGACACTGGGCTTGGAGCACATTCTATACGTCTTTGCTGCCTTTAAGCAAAATTGGGTAATGTGGAAACCAGCACTCATAGGTGGCGCTATGACGTTCCTCACGCGCACTATACAAAATTAAATGTTTTGCGCAAGAAACTTGGGCTAAAATGCACAAATGCGATTGTTTGTTCAATGCAAGGCCACAGCGGTCCAGACCTTATCCTGGTAAGTGTGGGTCGTGCGGCGGCGTGCGGCCAGCAGTCACACACTCGTTCCCTCTCTCTCTCTCCCTCACACACACAGACACACAAAGGGGTAATGTGTTGTTAGCAGTTCACCAGAAGCTGGTATTTGGACAATGGAAGGAAGCCACCACAAACACCGGAGCTGTAAGGTACCAGCAGCTCAAGTTTTGCTTATGCAAACGTAAATAGTTCCCAAATACCAATCGTAACTCAGCCATACTTTATAATACATGGCATTTTGCGGTGTCCCATCCAGGGCGTGCCCTGCCTCGCGTCCTGCGCTTCCAGGATAGGTTGTAAGTGGTGGGTGACAATGGAAAAAAAAAATGTATCGTGTGTAAGTTGCGAGGTATGAGAAAGAGAAGATGCTGCTTTTTGTTTCGTGCTGCCCGATGAGATTCTCCATTTGAACCACAGTTTTCATCCACACCATTAAAAATCAGTGCTGCGAAGCACAGCCCACATTTAAGCCAGAACGGCCAAACAACACATGGGTTCCCAGGTCGCGCGGTCCAGACTTTCTCACCCTGTCTGCAGGAATATAGCTGACAAGGTTTGCAGACCTGCTCCAATTTCATTTATGCAGCATCTGTGTTGCTATCCCTCTAGAATGTATGCAAATAACAGTGATGGAGGTGAACCTTCCCCTCCCAGTAGTGCAGTTTTCACACCAATAACACGCACCAGTTGGCTCTGTGGGCTGGAGCTTCTCTGAATGTGTGGGAAATGTGGTGCTTTGCCTTTAAAAGGCTCTGGCACTGTGCAGATGATGTCACCGTGGCTTCCCTGGACCCGGGACTAATGATGCTGGGAGTTGCTCGGCGCTGATTTTTTTTTCTTCTTCTCTCAGTCTACTTCACGCTGCTCCTCTGCTCACTGACTGGCAGTGTGGCTGCAGCGCTGGGGACCGCGTATCCCTCACCGTCCTCCTGCAGCAGGGATGTAGTGCTCCTACTCAACGTGAGCATGCTTGGGCCACCTGCACTTTTCCGGCAAACCTTATTTTCCTTCTACTTTGTGTGATTTTTTTCTTCTTCTTCTTCTTCTTCTTCTTCTACTTCCCGCAGGACACCATTGGCTCTGCTTTTCCATCCTTTGTGATTTATTATTTTTTTGGGTGGGTGGGAGGCAATGGCCCTGAGGGAGAACGTCCTACCCATCAGTGAGGTGTCGAGCCCCTTTCCTGAAGTGGTGGAGCTCAACGTGGGGGGCCAGGTGTACGTGACCAAGCACTCCACTTTGGTCAGCGTCCCAGACACGACACTGCACGCTATGTTTGCCCGCCGGCCGCTCCGCGACTTGCCCCGTGACAGCCGTGGACGCTTCTTCATCGACCGCGATGGCTTCCTCTTCCGCTACGTGCTGGACTTCCTGCGCGACCGGCAGCTGGTGCTGCCTGACCACTTCCCCGAAAAGGAGCGGCTGCAGCGCGAGGCTGAGCACTTCCAGCTGGCCGAGCTGCTCCGGCTACTGGCACCACGAGTCGCCAAGCAGGGATCACTGAATGACGAGGGCTGCCAGAGCGACATCGAGGAGAGCTCGCAGGGCAGTGATTTGGTCCGCACGACAGCGGTGACCCCCGGTGGGTCCGACAAGCGTTCGGGCTTCATTACCATTGGCTACCGTGGCTCCTACACCACTGTCCGTGACAACCAGGCTGACGCCAAATTTCGTCGCGTGGCCCGCATCATGGTGTGCGGCCGCATCGCCCTGGCCAAGGAGGTCTTTGGTGACACGCTCAACGAGAGCCGTGACCCTGACCGGCCCCCAGAGAAGTACACCTCCCGCTTCTACTTGAAGTTCACCTACCTTGAGCAGGCCTTCGATCGCCTCTCGGAGGCTGGCTTCCACATGGTGGCCTGCAACTCCACCGGCACAGCCGCCTTCATCAACCAGTACAGGGACGATAAAATCTGGAGCAGCTACACCGAGTACATCTTCTTCAGTAAGTCCACAGCAGTTCTCCTCTGATTTCATGCCAATATTTAACCAATTCTGCAGAAACATAACAGGCTTCGAACTGTTAATTCTTGACTGTTATCTGGCTGGAGTTTGGGAACAGTATTGAGATCTCTGCATAGATGCTTGCAGTTATGATGCTCGGGGGGGGGGGGGGGGGGT